>JAPPVO010000031.1:163954005-164251624 GCA_030407325.1 Camellia japonica | reverse complement strand
CCTATGCTCCTTCGTTGCAGTTTTCTTCCCCCGGCGTTAGAATCTACATGCTCACCACTCTCACTGTGGATGTCGTCCCCAATATTTTCTTCCTGCCCGTTGTTGGCCATCTATTCTTCTTAAGTTTCCACAGGCGGTGCCAAATTATGGGTGTTGATTTTTGACCACGCAACCAAATGGGAAACTCAACTGGAGAGCATCGGCAGAATAGTTAAGCCCAACAACCTGCACAAGAAGATGAGAGTCCGACAGTGGTTCGTCCACCCGGAGGCACTCCGACGATCAAGTCAGTAATCAATAGCTCTCACAGATAACAACTTGTGCTTAAACTCACAAGAAAAAACTTACTTCAAACCCACGAAGGTGCCTTGCTTTTATAACTAACAGTGACCTGGTCCCTTTAACAACCTCACTCCAATAGACTCAAGCTCAATGCTCATCCTAGACCTTCAGCTAGATAGGGATAAACTCTCTTTGAGCCTTATCCTTATCCAAGCTGAGATCCTCCCCTGTTCTAAAACTCTGGTCTCTTATCCACTTATCTCGAATTCCAGCATCTCCGCAGATAACCTCGGTCTAGCGGAGATCATCTCGGTATCGTAACCAAGCCACGTGGCACCTCAGCTGACACTTCGGCATCACCTTTGCCATGTGTTGTCATTCACAAAAATATGTCCCCACAATATATATATATATATATATATTGATGTCAAAATCAAATCTCTCATCTATCTCTCATCAAGATCACAAACCCTAACCCCTTTCTTTCTCTCTCTCACTCACGCACTTTGAACGAATGTTTCCTTTCTCCTCTCAAATAAAGTTCACAAACCCTAACCCTTTCCCAACTCTCTCACTCACTTGAACAATGAGTAGAGACAAAAACAAAGTGGCAAAGTGGATCTCTTCAACAACACATGAGCAGTTGTTTGCGGTGAGATTGCGATAGTAGGACACTCAAAAAATGCCTCTCTGACCTTTATTCGACCCCCCTTGTTGTTGACCTCTACCATTGCACTCATCATCAAGCCCCTAAAGCATCACAAGTTTGATCCCATGAAAATTTTGAAGTGTTTTAATTGATCTCATCCCTGTTTGTTCTCAACATTTTTTTCAACTTTATTTTTTCTTCTCTGTTTATTATAACGAAGCAAATGGGTCAGAAGCACCTGACCGCTACCGACTGCAAGCCGAGTGGGTTGTGTGGTTCGGTTTCAAACTAACCTTCGATCAAGATCGAGTTGACTTTTGTTCAACCCGAACCTGTCGGTTCGAGTCACAGTTCAATGGTGAACTCGATCCGAACCGACCCGTAAACAGCCCCACACATACGTTAATTTTACTATTTATTATGATGGTGGAGTTTGTTAGAGATTTAATACAATAAATAATGTTTATGTAAATTTGTTACATTAATTTTACTATTTATTATGATGGACTGGATCGTGTTGTTCGGGCCAATGGGGTTTACCACGTGTGTTTGTTTTGATAATCCGAACCGTTCAATATGTAAAACTCGTTGAGTATTTCATTCTTAGAAAAAATCACGTTGATCAGATACTTGTCGGATCAAATTTCTGTCACCAATTTATTTTAAAAATCATATTTACCGTTAATAGAAATATGATTTGATCAAGCAGCTGTCGATATCTGATTAACGTGATTTTTTGTAGGAATGAAGTAGTCTACACATTAAATGGTTCGGATCATCGAAACACAATTCGTAATAAGCTCCTACAAACCCAACAATACGCTCTAGTCCGATCTCGGAATGTAGAGAAGCCTGGCCCATCATGAATTGTGATTTTGTAGACGCGCCCGTTGGGCCTCAACGCTACAGTTCGGACTCAAATTGTCACGGTTCTTAATCTGAACCAAAGAGTCCAAATCCGGCAAATCGTTTTTGAAAACAGATTTTTGTAAAGAAGTGCCAAACATGGACTGCTTTGCCAGATACAAAGTCGCCACCTAAATATTTTATTTTGGGGAATTTAGGAAACCCTGACTCGTTGCCTAAGGCCACGTGTCCATCATCACCAAAGTTGCCTCGGCTCGAGAACTTGGGTACGATTGGGGAAGGTCAGCTATGAGCACCCCCGCTCGCCCGATCAAAGATCGGCCTCTACTAAACATGATATCTTGCTTTGAAAACGTTATGTGCTGTTATTCCGGTTATTAGCCTAGATTTACTATGTGATGCGCACAACACAAAAGTATAGACTAGATCGCCTAATTTGGAACAAAGCATTGCATATCCGTTCGTTTGGAAAATGGTTTGGAATTTGCTACTCGTGAGTAGGCTAAAACGCGGATTTCAATGAGTTGTTCCAACTCAAACAATCCAACCTTCACCCACAGGCATTTAGGCAGTAATATCATATAAGCACATAGCCACGTGGTAAGCATGCTGTCATGTTAACATTCACACTCATGCGAGATGCTAAAGCATAAAAAGCTTACCTAGTACTCCGAGCCAAAACAAAAACTTATTAGCAATCAATGTATGATCCAAGTCCATGTTAAGTGGCTAATGCATCGTATACAAAATGCAACTAGAATAGGCTCGGCCAATCCTAGTATGGCATGTGGAATGCAACAAATAACACGTATTCAAGTTAGATTTGGAATACTATGCGGTTAGCATGATGCGCCGAGCCCGGTGCATGCAAGACAAATGAATGATGCACGCATGCATAGCATAAGGTATGCTAAATTAAACATGCCCTAATACTAACCATCAAAACAGGTAAGTAAAAGGGAGAAAGAAGTGGGGGTTGGAAGACATGCACACACGCACCCACACTTATTACAAATTCGCCCTCGCTCGGAGGGACCAAAAGAATAATACAACTTAATCAACTAACAAGCTAATTAAATAGTTACAGACCACCTAATTAATTAACAAATCAATTAAGCTAAGGAAAGCATCAAAAGGCCTCGGGAAGAGGGATGCACGCGTGTTCGGATTGGCTTCGCCTGGAAATCCAATGCCATGCACAAGCTGCCTCTGTTTTGCACTGTTTTCCTCCTCTGAAGACTTCACAAGTCCCAAGGAGAACTCTCTGAACACTGTGGAACACCACCGGCCAAGGGGGGAACACCACCGGCCAAAGGTAAGTGGCCATCGACCACAAATGAAGCCATCGGCTATAAATGGATGGCCGGTCGGCACTGAATGAGGTCGGTCGGCCATCTGTGCCTGCAGAAACCTGTTTTGACATCAGCAAAGGGCAAAACAAGGCATGTCAATGCATTTCAAGCAAATATTTGCACCAACACCCTCCTTATCATGTTCATGACTCAAAGGAGGATGGTCCTTGATTCTCAGACCACCAATCGCGCATTTCGATGCGTGATGGCCCAAGAAGTCAAGTTGTGCATTTTCATGTCAAATGAAATGCAAACCAAATAAGCACATAAAGGCCCAACCTCTACCACTTGATTTCAAGAGGCAAGGCATGCATGTTCAATGCAATGCACCCTAAGCATGAAAACCAAGTATGCAACATGGGAATGCCAACAAGCATGCAAAACATATAACATGTATGCAAGCTAATTGAGCATGCAAGATGCAATGCCAACATGCAAATATGCAAAACATATGGCATGTTGGGCAATCAAAACAAAGATGAGAATGTATGCCAAATGCACTATGATTCAAGCATGCAACACATGCGATAGGCCAAGTATGCAACAACACACAAGGTGAGCATGCAACAACATACTAACAATGGACTTATACCAATTTGGGCAGCTCTCAAATGAGCCCAAAATAGTGGCCAAATGCTAAGGAAATGAGGGCCAAAAAACATGCATTGTGAGCTAGTAAGCATGGTTTACACTATAAGCATGTGAAGCAAATGAGGGACCACCAAACCAGCCCAAAACAGATTCATGGCATGTCAAATAATGCCCAAAAACCCACTGAAACATGACTGAAACATGCAAACATGAGGTGCTACTTTGGAAGGCCATGCAAAGGTTGTTCTACACATGCAAGAAGGACATCTAACATGGAAAAACCAACTATGGAAAGGGGTTATGCAGGCCTTAAAAATCACTAAAAAAGGCCTGAACCAAGCTCAAGAAGTGTGCAAATAAGGGCTCCTTTGTAAGGCCAAAAATGCCAACAAACAAGACAACAAGGAGAGGGGATGGCCTTCTCCTTCTTAGGACCTCAAAACACCATCCCCACCACTGAAATCCCTTTGGATTTCAGTGGTGAGAAGGCCAATACAAGGTGGTCCCGAAGCTCACAAAAAAGGCACAAAAAATGAGGCCAAACAAGGCCTAAGGGGGGGTAAACAACCCCAAACACAAAAGTGATCTTAAACAAATTTCAAAAGCATGCAAATACAAAAAATTTTCAGTTTATAGCTAAGCTTAAATCAGCATGCAAGATAGGCTAAAAGTGTGTACAAAAACGGGGAATAAAAGAGGGAAAATGAGTTACCCTTGAAGACCACTTCCAAGAACACCAAACCAGCAGCCTCTTTGGATCAAAATCAGCTCAAAAACCCCTCAAACAACTCCTTAGCACCTTAGTGACCAAAGAGTAGTGTACTCCTAGGTGTTCTAGTGCAAGAACAAGAACAAAAACTCACTTTGGAACACTCTAACCCACACAAATGTAGAGAGAGAGGGAGATATAGAGAGAGAGTGATATATATACTTTTATATATCAGATTTTTCAACCCTTGAAATGGAAGGAGAGGCCCTCTTTTTATAGACAAGGCAAGGGCTCAAGTCTTCTAAGAGAAGCTAAACAAAAAGGGTCAAGGGGGTCAAGCTTCTCTTAGAAGCTTGGAGTAAAGGGTCAAGCTTCTTAGAGAAGCTAGAGCAAAGGGTGCAAGCTTCTCTTGGAAGCTTAGAAGGGTTCAAGCTTCTCTAAGAAGCTAAAAAGGTCAAGCTTCTTGGAGAAGCTAAAAGGTTCAAGCTTCTTGGAGAAGCTAGAGCAAAGGTTCAAAAGGTTCAAGCTTCCTCAAGAAGCTAAAACCAAGGGTTCAAAAGGTTCAAGCTTCCTCAAGAAGCTAAAACAAGGGTTCAAAAGGTTTAAACCCTCTCAAGAAAAGGTCTCGGCCAGAAAAAGTGGCCGATTGATCAAAGAAATGGTCGGCCGACCAAAAACATTGCCGACCGGCCAACACTTTTGGCCGGTAGCAAGAAAACAGAGCCGGTGGCCTCAAGCCATGGCCGGTGAGGTGTGGGGATGGCCAACAAGCCATTCTCTGCCCTTAGAAGCAAACACATAAGTGTTTGGTCTACAACCAAGCACAAAACAAACAAGTCGAGAGGTCTCGAGGTAAGGTGCGCGGCCGAAATCTCTGAGAACTCAAGACGAACACGAACATGGATAATCATCAAGTGTTCAAACGATGACGTCCAAGTCTTGAGGACGGTCAAAAATGGGGTGTCTACAGATTTATTGACAGAGATAACAAGTCTAAAAGGAGTAATGAATAGTAATATTGTTATAATGTGAAGGTTTGTTGTTCCAGCTTTATATAGAAGAATGTAATAAAACTGAAAGTAATATGAGAGAATAGATTCAAATAAGGGAGAAACTAAAAAGAGATTTAGATAATTTATCAAAGGTGAAAAAGGTAAATAGCCATCTCCATATATGATGATAATCAACTAGGAACAAGTTACAAACTAGGGGTGAGCATGGTCCGGATTGGATCGGATTGGGGTAAAATCAGGACCAATCCGTTATCTACGGTTCCTGAAAAATTGGAACTAATCCAATTCGTTTAAATCATGGAACCAATCTGAATCAATCCATTTAAATACGGATTGGATCGGTTTAGGACCACAAATTCACATAATTAAATAACAAAAATATATATATAACACTTTAATTTCATAAAAATATAAATATAGCGCTATATTAGTTTCACAATAGCAACATGTTTTTCTATAATAGCGACATACTGTTCTAGAATTTAAACAATCATAAGAAAACTTGTTTCACCATAAGTATTTAGACCATTACAAATTAAAACTAAAAACTAGCAAACAAAAGTAATAAAAGAAGATATTATACAATTTTATGTTTGAGTTTAGATTTTATATAGAATAAAAGAAGATACTATGTGGGAGGATGTATAATAAAAATATAGACTATTTGTATACGGTCCGGATCAATTCCAATCCGGAACCATGGGGTTCAATCCGGAACCAATCCGTGGACTACGGATTTTTAATTCTTCAATCCGAAACCGAACCACGGATTCAAAAAATTAATCCAAATCTATCGAATTGAATTGAACTGGATCGAATTACGAATTTCACGAATTTCTTCCCCAGCTCTATTACAAACAGTACAATGTAACTAATAAATTACATGAGCTCTCCTGCTAATGCTGACTAATCACAAAACAATCATTCAGAAAATAAGAATAAATGGCTTTTATTTCTATAAATCTCTCAATAATCTAAAATAGGCTAAAGAAGTCACTCAGATGGAATGCGAAGGTGGTGTTAGCTTGTGGGGTCCATGTTCATGTGACTTCTCTGACGGAGTTGGAGCCAGAGGCAACACCTTCCGCGGCGGCTTGTGGGGGTTGGCGGAATCAGAAAATAATCAGAAAGGATAGGTGTTAATTACAACTTTAAATATTTTTTTCATAACTAATAATAAAAGATAATAATAATTTTTAAATTAATATTAACTTAAATAAATTATTATAAGAATATTTTACATAAAATTTTATAATTAATTTCGAGTAAAATCGAAAAAAAAGTATTGCTTGTAACTAATGTATCATGAACAATATAAAAAAATCATATATTTAATTCGTAAAATAAATTATATAATGGTAAGATAAATCAAATTTTTACAAAATTTGAGTAAAAAATTCATATAATAACACGTCATTATTGACATATGATATCACAAATCAATAGTAAAGTAGCATATGAAGGTGAACTCCACATGCAAATATAACTAACACTCTAGTAATTTTTACATATATATATAGTGAGATTAATTATATTTGCATATCAATAATGATGAATATTACCTTTATGTTGAGATTTTTTTACAAAATTTCCATACATAAAAATATAATTTGTTGTAGTCACTTTATTTTCAATAAAACAATCACTATTGTTTTCATAAATTTAAAAATACCCTTGACATTTTATTCTAAATATTATTTTTGTTTAAAATTTTATTTATATACATATGTAAAATAAAATAAAAATAAAAATAAAAATAAATAAATAAATTCAGAAGGACACGTGACCCCCTGGTCACCATGTGGCTCCGCCACTGGTGAGAGTATCCACCGTGCTCTAGAGGAGGGTTTGCCACTGGAGAGTGTGCGGGGTGGTGACCATGGTGGCGGCCATGAGTTCGGGACTTATGCAATTTTTTGATAATTTATTTTTAATATCCCTAACATTGCTAAAATTTAAATGAATCTATATGGGAAGTCATTTAATAGGCTTGAATAGAATTTCAAATAATTCTTCACATATTCCATATTTGATTGTATAATTCACATTAGAAATCAGGTTGACATTGAGACCATCTTTTCACATTGTATAATTGTTTTTATTGTTGGAGTTAGAAGTGGTCTTGGCCCAATTCCTTCCCAAATGTAGGTATATTTTATTCGTATTTTACTTACTTTTTTATTTTTCCTTTTCAAATCTCTTCTCAAATCTCCTAACCAAATACTGCATTAGTTTGAGCAAAATTTCACTTTAGTTTTTTATAATTTTAATTTGAACAATTCAAATCATATACTTACAAATTTAATATAATGAGATCTCTTGGTACCATTACTATTAGAATTTTGAATGAAAAAATTTCACCTGCAAAATTAAAGATATCAAAATGAAATTAAAATGAAATTACAGAACCACCAATATAGTAAATAAATTACAGTGATAGTCCATAATATTTGAATTCCACTTTGCTGTTTCAAGTTTTTGCCCTGCCTACTTTGATTCCAAAGTATTGAAAGAAATGTCAATCTTACTGTGATTACTTTTTTTGACTTTGCTCTGTTTTGTTTCTATTTTTCCATTTATATGAGATTTGAAAGGAATGTACATTTTCAAAAGGCTAAATAATAAATTTAATCGTATCTGCAAGAAACAGAAGAGAAGGGTAAAAAAATAAAAAATAAAAAAATTTAAAAACGCTAATGAATTCTGATAATCATATATAGGATACCTCAAAAGTAATTCTATTTACACATTACTCATTGTCTCGATGCATACTATTTACTTTTAATTCATATTACACTCAATTTGAATATTTTGATTTTTTAAAATTCATATCATCAATTTTTAAATAGGCCCAACAGTGACCACCTGCTAATACCACCAACTATTGTCCCTACCTCTTCCTAGTCCTATCGCCTCACCCTAACCCCCTATCACAATCGCTACTCCAACTCCCCCTCCCCAACCTCCACTACTTCTATTACCTACTCTTGACCCTCTTCTAGCGCCCCTTCCTTCTCACTATTTCCCTCTCCAACCCTTTCCTCCACTCTTACGCTACGCTCACCTACTTTCCCTTACTTCCGCAACATCCTTCCCACTGTCCTTCTCAACTTTAGACCCTAGATAAAGAAAAGGAGAGGGAAAAGAAGGGGCAAAGAAGAGGCGACGAGGCTAGGGAAGGGTGGCGACAGTGACAGTGACAGTAACAGTAGCAACAACTAATAGTAATGGTGGTATATAGTGATGTGCACTTAAATATTAAATTTTAGAATTTTGTCTAAAAGTTTAATCTTCTTGAAAGAGATTGACGTGCACTGACATAAATAATGGTGTGCAGTATACATTTCAAAACCATACCATTACACCCTTAATTAATTAATTTTTATTACAACTTTATTCTTATCTAAATACTTGTACACTAAAATTTTAAAATCTTAATTTATCATTCCACTCATCCATTCACCCCCCCCCCCCACCCCAACATCCACTAGCCCATCACCACTGTCGCCTCTCAGGCAATTGTCAATAGTGTTGTCACCATCCTATTCATCATTTCCCCACCATATCTATTGCTCTTTGTGTTGCTTTCTTTGAATGAATTACGAATTGTTCTCGTATCCTAGTTATTTTTTGGGCAAAATTCACTTTGTTTCCTTATAATTTTGCCTCGGAATATTTTATTTCTTATGGTTCAAATATAAATAGAGAATCCTTTTATGATTTTAAATTAAAGTACCAAACTAACTTTGTTAGAAGTAGGAGCAAAATTATCTAAATTCCTCCATCTCATATTCTCTCTCTCTCTCTTCTCTAATATATATAATATCCTATTTTAATCACAACTTTAACAAATTAAATCATAAATTACCCTAAACACTATAATTGAATACCATAAAATTATCTTTATCTAATTTTTTTATTTTTTATTTTGAACATAATTTTTTATTTAATAAAATTTTAAATTAAACATAAAATTACCATAATTAAACTATAAAATTAACCTAAACACCTTAATTTATTACCATAAAATTAAATCATAAAAATTACCTCAATCTATTTTTTAATCTACTTTCTTATTTAATAACATTTTAAAATAAACATATATATACGTATAGAAAAAAAAAATTAAATCATAAATTAAACTAAACACCTTAATTTATTATTATAAAATTACCTTATTTATTAACATTTTAAATTAAACATACACATATATATATATAACAAATAAAATTATATGTTAACCTAAATATCTTAATTTATTACCATAAAATTAAATCACATAATTACATTAATCTAATTTTTAATTTTTAACCCAATTTCTCATTTAATAATATTTTAAATTAAATTATTGATGAAAGATGACAATTAGGGTTAGGGTTTGGTTAGGATTAATATTTAATTCGGCGAATAAGATGATTTTTTTTTTTTTTTATCAACGAAAGAGAACACATACTGATGAAATCCAATCGAGCAAAAAGATACATCAATAAAAAGGAGTAGTGTAAAAAGCTTCAAAGCAATACTAAACGATCCCAACTAGGTTGGCACAAAAAAGAAAACCTAATCATTTGCCATTTCTTTCCTAACAAGGGTGCAAGGAACTTAAACATATTAGATGCATATCTTATTTTGCATCATTTTAAGTAGAGTGGGCATGATAATATTCGCATAGTTAAATAAGGATGAAAAAAAAAAAGAAAAAAGAAACGATAGTAATAATATATCATAGGTGAAAAAGTATGTGTTGATCATCACCTAGCTACCGGGTACAAACACTACAATGCAACCAACAAATTACATGATCTCTTATATAACATTGAGTTAGAAAACAAATACAAAAATAATATTTTGGCAACTAAATATTTTTTCTCTAAAAATAATTTTGTTTATAAATTTCTATCTCTAAAACCTTAATTTGTTGTAATGTAACTTTTCCACATTGACGTGTGATTATTTAAATGGAAGAATTACAATTCAATATATTAGACCAAAACTATTTATTACACAAAATTATAATTTCCATTTTTAAATTGCACAATTTTGATAATCAATGAACTATTGGATATTGACAAGCCGACTCACCTCAACCTTTATACTCCCTCCGTCCCAAAATATTAGTCCCTTATTCCATTTTTCATTATCCCAAAATATTAGTCCCTCTTCAAAAATCAAGTACAAAAATAATGTAAATTTTTTATTTTGCCCTTCATTTAAATTAATAAACAATATTAAAAGTACAATTATGCCATTGATATTCTCAAAAAATGTACTATCAAAAGGGTAATTTTGGAAAATCAACTTTTTTCAAATGCAATAATTGTACTACCAAAAAAAGTTAGATTCCCCAAAAGGGACCATTATTTTGGGACGGAGGGAGTATTGTATTTTCAACTATGTCTTCGGATTTTTAATATTTTTGATGCATTTCATATTCTCCATCATTCAAACTTAAGTTGACACAACAATAATCTCATAGAGTTTAAATTTGTAATATATAATTATATCTTCTTAGCAAATAACATATAACATGCGCTCTCCTGCAAGCTGATCATACAACACTGACCCTGCAAACAAGAATAAGATCAAATGACCACTCTTATTCCTATATCTATCTATAACCATATATGGTAAGATCAAATGACCACTCTTATTCCTATATCTCTCTATAACCATATATGGTAGAGAGTACTAGTAGGAAGTAATCACTCAGAAGAAATAATGCGGAGGTGGTGCAGATTTGTGGGGTGGCTTGTGAGGACCATGTCCATGTCCATGTCCATGTGGCTTCTCTGATGGAGTTGAAGCCGGAGGCATCACCTTCCGTGGTGGCTGGTGGTGAGAGTATCCGCCATGCTCCACCGGAGGATGTGCAAGGTGGTGACCATGGTGGTGGTGACCATGATGAGTTGGTCGCTTCTCTCCCTTGGGAGGTTGAGCAATTGGGGTTGGAGCCATGTTCTCATGAGGATGTGGCTTCATGTAATCACCAAGGGAAGGAGTGATGAGAACCACCACTGCAAGTAACAACACTAGCAAGCTCTTGGCAGACATTTTTTATGAGTTTGATAACTAAGTGGAATACTTGGTGCCATACTAGGTGAAATGGGGTGGCCTTTTATAACGATCAGGAGCCATTGTTGGTGTGACACGTGTCACCATACAAATTATAATTTAAAGAAAAAATCACCTGTCAAATTATTTTGCAATATTAAGAGTCTTAATTCTTCTTTCATAATTGTGAATGTTAGACTCATCTCATATTGTTTGTCTAAATCATTCAAACTTGGTTAATATATTCGCGGAATCGCTCCACTTATTAATAATTAGTTATGAATTAGATGCTTTAACACGCTATATCAAAGCTGAATTTTGAGAGATTTCTCTAATAGGTTCAAGTCTCTACCCAAGTGTAAGTCTCTCGTCCATCCATGGGGCCAATCCTTAGTCTTAATTAAGAGTCATCAATTCCAGTTTTAACTAGGAGTCATTCTGATGGGTGCTCTATTTTAAATTTAAACATATTAATTCCCTCACGTTCTATACAAAAACTATTTATAATTTGTTTATTTATATAGTATTAGTCTTTTTCTAATTTGGTTTTCGATAAAAAGGACCTTGAATGTGAAATTAGAGTAATCTGTTTTGTTGAGAAATCAATTTGATATAGGTTTCTCATCAGTTGAAATTTTTGACAATTTGATCAAATATTTGTTTTCTTAGCAACAAAACTAAAGTTTTGGTCACTACAAAAATTTAAGGTTTTAGAAATCAAAATTTATGGACAAAATAATTTTTTAAGACCAAATATTTCTATTGCGAAAAGTGTCGTTATTATATTTTTAGCAACGAAATTGGATATTAGTGATGAATTATTAGCATTTTCAGACCAAATTTTTGTCTCAAAAAATAAACTATTTTGAGACCAAATTATTATGTCTTTAAAAAATTATTTATTAGTGACATTTTTAAAATTTGACCGTTAAAAGTCTTGTTTTTTAATTTTCAAGACGACCTTTTAGCGACTATCCTCATGACGATGATAATTGATTCCTAAATGTCTTTTATAACAAAATTTTTACTTTTAAAAATCAAAATATTTAGTGTTTAAAATTTTTATATGTTGTCGTGGGTACTATAGGGAATGTGGCCACTGATTGATGCGTAATTGCGAGGAGCTGTAGGAAAAAAGAACCATCGGATTGATTGCATTTCAAACAAAGCATCATGGGATTGTTGTTTTTGTTTTTGTTTTTGTTTTTGTTTCTCGTTGTTGTCATCTCTACATCTGCCCCAGTTGAATTGACTAATACTAGGAATACTGAATCAGTTGAATTGACTAATACTAGGAATACTTAGGTCTCGTTTGGCAACTGTCATTTTTAGTTTAAAAGTTAAAAAGTTATTAAAAAAATTAAAAATTCAACAATTCATACCAAAAAATTAAAGATTCCCTTTTCTCTTTACTTTTTGCACATCTTTTCGTAAAAAGTCAAAAAGTCATCCCAAACATACTAATTTTTTTTACGTCACATTTTAACCAAAAAGCCAAAAAGTTACTAAAAAAATTTGTTCCCAAACAAGGCCTTAAAATCATAATTTGAATGTAAGGTTGCGTTTTGAATGATAAATTTTTTAAATGAACTTTGAAAAGAAAAAATTTGTTTAGTTATAAGTTTTGAAAAAAATTTTGAGTTATATTTTGAGTTTATTTTGGGTTTCTTTTTAATATTTAAAAATATATATTTTATTTTTTTAGGGTAAATATTTTTTTTTTAATCTGCGTTGTATTTATTACATTTGTTTAAATATTTTTAAATATTTAAAACTTTTAAAAAATATTATTTTATTTTAAATATATAATTTTTATTTTAAATATTTTCTTTATTTTAAATATTTTTTATTTTTTAAATATTTTTATATTTTTTAATTTTTAAATCTTTTTAAAATTAAAAAAAAATGGATCACTATATATATCTAAATCGTAACAAATTATTTAGTCAATACTTACAAAAATAACAAAATATTTTTTCAAAAAAATTTAAAAAAAAAAAAAAAAATTCTTCAAAAATAAAAAATAATAATAATAATTTTAAAGAAAAAAATAAAAAAATATTTTTTTTAAATAGAGTTTTAAAAAGAGTTTGGTTATGAGTTTTAAAAATAGTTTTTTAAAAGAGTTTTGAATTGAGTATTTAATTATAAATTTTGAAAAGAATTTTGAAATTTTTTTATTAGAATCACGATTTTAAAACTTAACCAAACGCTACCTAAATATATTATCAAAATTTTTATTTTTTAGCTTATTTAGCCAAAAATCAGTTTTTTAACACTGCCGGCTGCTTTAGGCTCACAAAAATTGGTTTTAAAAAAAAAATTTTAAAAAAAAACTGTCAAATATTATACTCAAAAAAAAAAAACGCCTCCCAAAAAAACAAATATATATATACATAATATATTGATGCCTATTATAATTGTTTATGAAGAAGTAAACATTTTTTAAAGCTGAAAAGAGAGAGAGTTTTCTGAATCCAATACATTTTTTATAAGGATAAATTACAAAAAAACACTTTTTGAGATTTGCTTAAAATATGGATTACCTCTTATGCTTTAAAAAATTATAAATAATTCGTTATCAAAATTTTTTATTTAACAGAATTAACTGAAAAAATAAAATTTTTAGTTACTCTCTTATACAATAATAAAATTACATGAATTATTAATTGAAATAAATTTTTGACATTTTTAAAAATTGTTAACTGATTTGATAATTTATTAATAAAATAGGTCATTTGTTATGAAATTAAAAATTTTAAGGGACGGGATGTAATTTTCAAAATCACATAGGGCAAATCGTATTTTAAGCAAACATCAGGGAGTGTATTTGTAATTTACCCTTTTTATTAAATTTAAATCATTTTCCTATTTTTGTTAAGTAAAACTGATGTAAAAAGAGTATTTTATTCATTAAATTCAATAAAGGTATACGTAAAATGTCTAAAATATGCTGATAAAAAAAAAATGTTTAAAATATATTTTTTTTTATTAAGCTTAATGACTGAAATATCATTTTTAGGTCGATTTTACCTAATGAAAATAGATAAATAGTTTAAATTAAAAACAAATCAAAAGTTCAAAATTTAAATTAACAAAATTAAAAATTCAAGATTTATTTTATTAGTAGGGTTAAACTTCAGTTTTTTTTTTTTTTGTAATTTTTTATTTATTTATTGGGTTTTTGTTAAGGATATTAAATATTCCTAACTATCTACATTATCATGGAAGCTTGAAAATGCAATAAATATTACAACTCCGCTTTGTAGCTCGAATCCTCATTGGCTTGAGTGGCCCAAATTTCTTTTTTCACTCAACTTTCTGCTGATGTGCTCAATACACCCCACACACATTTCATTCTCTCTCTCTCATCACTGTCTTTTTCCTTCATCTTCTTCATCTTCTTTCTCTGTTCTCTCTCTCTCTCTCATCACTGTCTTCAGTCTTCTTCATCTTCTCTCTCTCATCCCATTAACAGTTGCAGAGAGAGGAAAAAGAACCGTCTCCGTGTGTCACCGCCGCTGCTGTCTGATCAGAATGGAAGAGAAGGAGCTTTGTATGCCGCTGCTTGATCGGAGTCTTAACAGAGAACACCCACACTCAACAACAGACTCAAATAAAATATATAAACACATATACATATATACATACATACATACATACATACATATAGACTCAAATAAAATCAAATGTTTGTAAAATAAGTTAAAAATTCTCCAAAATTAAGCATCAAAAATCTCAAACCAAACCCTATCCACAAATCCCATTTCCCATTTCATTCCAAAAATCTCATAATTGCACAGAATCAACAAACACACACACACACACACACACACACACACACACAGAGAGTAACTAACCACGAAAGAAGGCAAGGCAATGATGTTCCGAATAACAAGCCATTGAAGTCCATATCTAAAGAGACCCATTGAAGTCCAGATCTACGGGTATAACACAGATCTGTCATAAATCTGTTCCCCCTCTCTCCTTCTTCTCCTTCTCTCCTTCTTTTCTCTTTTTCTTCCTCTTCTTCTGTCTGTTTCAGAGAGAAACCAGAGAGCGAAGAGAAAAAAAAAAAATAGGGAAAAAAAAATGCCCAAATCAACATCATTTTGGGCAGTCGAGCCATTCAGGTTAGAGGCATTTCGAGCTACGAAACATTTCTCATAATATTAAAGGCCAAATTATCATTTTCTTTAATTCTTTCTATTATGATACTTTCATATATTTTTTTCCTAATCTTTGTCTTACACCGTCCGACTTAGGGTCATAAATGGTACGGATATAGGTTTATCCAACTCGTGACTATTGTGTTCAAATCTTATATTTTAACGAATTTTTTGGACTTTGACCAATCAATGGGCTAGGTTTGTTTAAAAAACTAAAACCACATCTTACACATAAGCCCAAATCTTACGGATCAAAATCAAACCGAATCGGGTTACACATTTTTCATTATACTTATATTATTAAATTCTATACATTTTTCATTCACATATTTTTAATATTTTCATTAGTTATTTTTTTGTTTACTTTCCAACATAATTCAAGTATTTTGAAAAAAAAAAAAATTACCTTTTTACATCTTACATAATAAAAAAACAACCAAGGAATATATAATATCAACAAGTGGACGGGAAAAAAATAAAAACTTTAAACATGAGAACAAAAAAAAAAATTAGACCCAAAAAAATTAAAACTAAACATTAGACTTACCCATGTGAGCTCTTACGAACCAGGTTTATGGCGGGTTCTAGTTATAAACCTTTGTCCAAAATTAAATTATCTTTTATGGGTTGGGACGAGTTGGGACAGTAGACTTACCCATGCAGGCTCTTACAGGCCGAGTTTATGGGCAGGCTCGAGTTATAAACATTTGTTCAAAATCTTAAATTATCTTTTATGGATTGGAACGAGTTAAACACTCAAGCGAGCTAAGACAGGCCATGAGACGAATTTGTCAAGTTGAGTAATATTGAGCTTTTTTTTTTTTATATATATATATATAATCTGTGGGCCATTTGGAGACCTAGTCCCACTCATGCTCTTGGGGACAACAATATGCATGTGTATATATATCAATAAATATTATTATTATTATTATTATTATTATTATTATTTACCACACGATATTACGCCAATAATATTATATCAATATATATATAATTGGGCTACATGATGTTTTTGACAAAAGGCTTAGGGTCACTATAACAAAATGCACTTTTGGTTATTAAATTTGGCGACTAAAAAATATTTAGTTACCAAAAGTTGTAGAATGGGCAACCAAAAATAATGTTAGTTGGTAAAAGTACAATATTTAGCTACTAAATTTTTTTAGTCGGGGTATATTGATTATTGACGACTAAAAAAACCAAGTCGCTAAAAATGCCACAATAGGCGACTAAAAAATATTTTAGTCGCTGTGTAGTTAATTTTGGCTACTAAAATTATTTAGTCACCGAATGAAAAATAAAAAATTAATTTTTATCTTTGGTGACCAAAATTTTGGTCGTCAAAAAGTTATTTTTAGTGACTAAAAAATATTTTAGTCGTTGTATAGTTAGTTTTAGCCACTAAAGTTATTTAGTCGCCAAATGAAAAACAAAAATTTCATTTTTATCTTTGGCGACCAAAGGCTTTGGTCGTCAAAAAGTTATTTTTAGCGACTAAAAAATATTTTAATCGTTGTATAGTTAGTTTTAGCTACTAAAATTATTTAGTCGCTGAATGAAAATCAAAATTTAATTTTTATCTTTGGTTCCCAAAAGTTTATTTTCAGCGACTAAAAAGAATTTTAATCGCCAAAAAACTAAAATATTTGAAGGGAGATATTTCACATTTTGAAGGGATGTATAAAATTAATTGGCGACTAAAATATGTCGTCACGAATTGGAGGGATTTATATATTTTGTTTCCAAACCAAACCCTAAACAAACCAGTGTCTCTCTTTCTCTCTCTCTCTCTCTCTAACATCTATATCCCTCTCCCTCTCCCTCTCCCTCTCCCTCTCCGCCGCTCCTCTCCCCTCCCTCTCTCACCGCCGCTCCACCAATGTAATGCCTCCAAAAATAATACCATAAATCCAACTCATAAGCAGAAGGATAATAGATATAAAGTACTTTCATTCATCAGAGTTCGTTTACAAAAGTTAACACATGCATTATACATTCACAAATGTTCATCCTGAATCTACAGCATGTGTTGCAGTGATGAAGGAATTTAAACTAAACAAGCAGTCATATGCCTTACGAGCTTACATCTTTTCAAGCCATTACTTGGTTATACAAAAGTGAGCCTAACTTAATACAATTTAAGCCCTTGGCTATACAAAGAATATAACAAAAATAAAGAAGCTACTGCTCCCAAAGGCCTTCCAAGCTATTGCCCTGGCAGAGGCAGGTCACCAACACCTGAAAATGCTTTTCCCCAAATAGGGTGAGCCAAACCCCAGTAGAAATAATCTAACACAGTATATGAGATTTAACAAAGATATAAGTACAATGTGTATATACAATACCAATGACAAAATCTCCACATTTTATATTATCGAAAGACACCAAGGTTCATATCTCAATTCATTTCATTTCAAATTCATTCAGTATTCTCAATTCATGAGTCAATTTCATCATTTTTCAATAACCCAACTGAGACTACAACTTAGTGGTTTTCCAAATCAATAAACTACCACACAAACACTTCAAATCTGTCATTTTACGAAAATTTTGTCCGCGAGATCGGCACCTATGTATACACAAGATTTCAGGACTTTCACCCTGGACACTCCGGCCAACTTAATTTCAATGGAGTTCATCCCCTATCTCCTCTCACACAATGGAGTACATCCCCTTTCTCCTCCCAAATAATCATACATATACAATGTATATAAACCATAGTCATGTTCAATGACAACTAACAATAGATTATTTTCAATTTACCTAATCCTCATGCAATTTCACATTACCATTATCAATTCCACTTATTTATACAAAATAACAATTTAATCCGATTAGGGCAAAACTCCCAATTTTCCAAATATCAACCCAAGTACCAAAATCAAGTATTTTGACACAATATAATCTCATATTCAAACTCCATATCCACTTATTTTGCATTCACCAAAAACCCCTCTTTTTATTTCATACCCAAACCCTAGGTTTGTTCAAACTACACCCAAATCCCACCATTGTTACACAATGACAAATAACTAAGCTAAAAACCATACGAAAGTGTAGGAAATCCCTACCTCAAAGAGAGAAGACGAGCCAAGCAAGAGTAAAACTTCAAAGATGTCGAAATCCAACTCTATTCGGGTCAAAATGAAGATCTTGAGATGGTTTACCTTTTTATCAAAGGAATTAGAGTGAAGAAATCACTAAAACTAGGTGAATATATATATATATATAGCGAAAGAGAGAGAGTGTTTTAGAGAGAGAGGGTCTCAACTTTACGTTTTAGGGAGAAAAGATCTGAAAAAGTGATGTAAAAATTCATTTTCGCGATTTGATAGACACACAGTTCGCTCGAGCGGAAGAGTTAACACTCAAACGTCAGACACAATAAGTTGTTCCGCTCAAGCGCAAGAAAGGCCGCTTAAGCGCCAAGACACAATCGAAAAGACACTCACCGCTCGAGCGCAAGAAGTGACGCTCGAGCATGAAAAACACACATCTAGTAGTTTTGCAGACAACAGACTAACGCTCGAGCGCAAGAAAAGCCACTTGAGCACCCACCTGCTCGAGCGTAGGAAACGCCGCTCGAGCGTAGAAATCACTATCCTAGCACTTTTGCAGACCTACAAAGTACTGAGTGTTTGCAAAGCCCGCTCAAGCGCAGGACGTGCCGCTCGAGCGGAGGACCAAAATTCTGGGTAACACAAGGTTTGAAAAACAAGCAACCAACCTGCCCAAACACAATCACAATAACCCAAAAGCTAATTTCAAAGAGATACAAGGGAAGAAAGAGGTAAACAATAATATGAAAACATTAAACCCAAGTCAGGGATACCACAAGAGTTGGATCAAAACCGGGATCGCTATAACTAACCACGGAACAGCTCTCCTCCGCAGCTCCTCCTCGCATTCGTCGACAACTGGAGCATTGATTCACCTCCTTGTTGGTCACCGTCGCCTGAGATCCATCGACTCCTCCCTCATTCACATCTTTGCTTGCAACTCTCTTCTTCATCAAGGTATGTATCCTTCTCAATCTATCTCTTCTTTCCTTTCCTTTCCCCCTCTCTGCAACTCCCTTACTCTGTATCACTATGTGAAACCCTCTTCCTAAACCCCTCTGCAAAAACCCCTATTTCCCTTCTTATGACCCCCTTTCGGCTGGATTAATTAATGAAATCAAGAATATATGTGTGTGTGTGTGTGTGTGTGTGTGTAGGGTTCTATTCTGAAACATTGGTTGTATGTGATTGATTTTTACTACAATAGCTTCTGGTAAAAATTGTATGACAATGATTCACTATTTTTTTCCAAAAGACCTAAAATGTATTTAATTTAGTAGATGTATGCTTTTTGTCTTGTTTGTTAAAGTTTCAGTTTGAATTTCATGGTTGATTTGATTCATTTGGTTGCTGGAATTAGTGGGGAATAAATAGAAATTGTAATTTGGGTAAAAAATAAATAGAATAAGATCTGGGTTGTTCTATATACAATTCAAAGTCTGTCGTTAACAGCGAGTTGAGTAGCAAACTATTAAATATCAAAGCTTTAGTGATTGAAATATGAACTTGAGTGTAGAGATTACATACTGCGAGTTTGTAATTATACAATGGCATTAGCTATGTTCTGCAGGTAAAATGAAAGTCTAATGCTCCATGGTGTAGTAAGAGTAGTCTAACAAGTTACAAAGTTCCATTGGAACTCTTTGACTCTATGTGATGATCATTAAGCAAACTTCGTGGCTGTTGAGTGATATTTGTGGACTATTTACGGACCATGTTCAAGATTTAAACATTTTCTGTAAGTTTACAACTTTACATAAGTATGTGAGGAACAAAAATTGGTGATGTATCCACAGGTGGTCAAAGCTCTTAATGACTTGTTAAAGTGATAGTCAAGGGGTCCTGATTGCTCATATGCCAATGTCAGAACTAAACAATTCTAAAACTTGATCATCATGTGTTATATGACTTCTAATTTTTTATCTTTTTTTAAAGAAGTTACTTCTTTTTGTATTTTTGTGAGAGACAAAATGACTTTTTGATGGGCTAAAAAAACTAATCCTAAAATATGATAGTCAAAGAGTCCAAAATTCTTTATCCCCAAGTCTCTTTGTCTTCTTATTTCAATGCATTTTTAATCCTTAGAACATGTGAAAATTCGAAACTAATGATTATTAAAAAAAAAAATTTCTTACTAATAAAATTTTAGTATCTAAAATGAGACAATGAAAAAAGTAATGGTTACCTTTTATTTTATTGCCCTAAATAGATAAGAATTATTCATTTATATGGTTCCATGAAGGCCTAACATAAATGAAGGACTCGTAAATGAATAACTGTTTCATGACAATAGTATGTTAAATAACACATCAATTGAGTAAAAAAAATGTATTACTTTGTTTATCATTACTCATCTTGAAGATAATATTGAGAATTTTAAATAGCTCCATGGATGGAAATGATTATCATTAATAGTTTGCTGATCAACCTTTTCAACGAATGATTTGGAAATGATTTAAGTCAGAAGAATTTTGAAAATATTGCTGCTTATGGATTCTCATTAGCATGATTGAGAGAAAGATGGTTCTTGGGATCTGTTTCTAAGTTTTCTTGACCTGAGTTGACTCATGGTTCGAAATGGTTCTCAATTGAGCTTTTTAACTATTGAATGAGTATTGGATGCTTGTGTGCTAGAACGCTATTCACTGACAGGTTAGCTTTGAATCTTTTGTTTAATGTCCCAATCTTTTGAATCTTTTGAAACCAAGATTAACTCTTCTGCTAGCACCCTTAGCTTGACATTTCTTGGATTCTGTAAGCTCCATTGAATCCCTTAATCAGCTTTAGAACTTTTCTGTGTGTCTATTTTTTTAAAAAGGTCGTATTAATACTTGAATTATTTATTTTGGTTATATTTTGGTCCAGTATTCTCACTACTCGGCATGCAGTTTCTTGTGTACATGTGAGTGAGACTATATCTTCATATAAACTCAATTTCCATTCTTTTGTTTTTTCTGCTTATCTTTCTCAAGGAGTGCTTTTAAATTGTTGCAGCTTGGTGATCATTGGATGGATACTCATTACAGGAACATTTATTTTGTGTGGCATATTTCTTCTTCTACACAAGTAATTTCCATCAAGACATTCTTCATATAAAAAATCCTCATTCACATATTTGGTTTCCTTTGATGTGGTGTGTTATTAATGCTACTTATAATATATATGGTTTTTTAATCTAACATATTAGTGTATTTTGAAAGAGTCATTCTTATAAACAATTGACAACCATTTTGATAAGATAGCATGACCACCTGCAATATTCATAAAAATCACTACCGCTTTTGAGGCATGTGTTAAAGAGTTTGTCTGTTTAACTTGATTGGAGAAGTCTCATACACAAATCCTGATGCTAGCAATCTATTGACCTCTTTGCCATTACTTTATTTATGTTGGTCAAGGTGAAGAGAAATGGAAGAAACATATATTGAAAATGATTCTTGTCATGGAAAATAGCCCACAATTAGTCTTTTTCTTTTATGATTTACCTATCAAAGACCTGGTTCAATTTTAGAAAGATTATATGAGATTGCAAACATCATTTTCCATGTGATGATATTTAGCTGACCAAGCTCCTGATATGATTGTAGACACCCCATTTTTGACTACCCTTAAGACTTAGGCGCCTCATTCTGAATAGTCGATGATGAAATATTACGCTTTGCAATCATTTGAATCTTCAGCAAAAGAATTCAATTTTGAGCTTCTAATCCCAACCTTGCACCCCATTTTGACCAAAACTATTTTAGACCTTAAAACCCTCTTTTTGAAATATTTTTCCAAATGTTTCTACGATATTCTGAGACTCACATTTCGATTAAAATATTACATTTTTCAGAAAACCAAGTAAGGAAAAAGTGAAAATAAATGGAAGGGAGGTAAACTCTTTCAAAAATATTTAAAAACATCTTATTTATAGGTTTGGAGTTGAAGGAAATAGGAGGGGTTGAAGGAAATAGGAGGGGTTGGAAGAAAACTAGTTTAGGAAAAGGTTGAGTATCAAACCGATAAGGAAGAAATGAATAGCCTTCACTAAATTAGGCATATCTCTTTGTACACTAAGAATTTAGATGTGCAGCCACCACCATTGAAAAGTAGACTTTTGGGGTTTCAATTTAGACTCAAGAATCAACTAAAACCAAGACTAGATGAGGGAGATAAGCCCATTTGAAGTCAGGCTCAGGAGCAATTTTTTTTTACCCGATAGGGTTTTTTTAGATCGGGTCGTGGCTTGTTTAGATCCGGCCAGGTTTCAATGAAACTAGTCCAGACTGCCTTTTTAGACCCAGCCTTTCATTATTTTGGCCCGGCTGTGGATATTTGGGCCCGGCCAAGCCTAATAGGCAGGTAGACTAAAAATTAGACTGGTGTGGCTTGATTTTCGTGCTCCTTTCAGATACGAATAGCCCCACAGTTCGGATTCCCATGGTTCTGAATCTGATTTCACAAAGTGCAATGTGAAACAGTGAAAACACAAAAGAGTCCAAATCCAGTAATTCTTTTGAAAAATCAATGTTTGAATCAAATGCCAAAAATGGACTACTTTGCCAGATTTCAGAGTCGCCACCTAAATATTTTTCAAAAATTTAGGAAACCCGAGACTCGTGCCAAAGGCCACTTATCCATCATCACCAAAGTATCTCGGCTCTGGAACTTAGGTACAAGAGGGGAAGGTCATGAATTGAGCACCCCACTCGCCCGATCAAAGATCGACCTCTACTAATCATGATGTAATTTTTATTTACGCTATATGCTCTTGTTCAGGTTTTATTTATACTAATATTGCTATGTGACGCACATAAGTATAGACTATTTTGCAAAGATTGGAACACTTTGATTTCATGTTTTATTTGAAAAAGAATTGTTTTTTGATACTCATCACTTGAAAAAGTGAGTTTGTATGCACATTAATTAATTTGTCCCAATTTTGGCAATTAGCCTCCGTCGACTGGCATTCAAACAAGTATATCATTTACGTAATTAGCCTCATGGAAATATGCTTGACATGGCAATACAAACATTCGATGCAAGATGCTAAAACTCAAAAATTGCTCACCTATTACTCCGAGCCAAAACAAAGCAAAATAATTAGAAAATATGCATGCTCCTGCCTAATGCAATATGACAAAATGCAACGCATACAAGTATGCAATTAATAGGCTTAGCCATGAACATGGCATATGATTCCATTCAAGACATGCGATAGAGCACGTATTCAAGCAATGAATTTGAACATTGATATTGAGTTAGTATGATGAGCTGAACCTTGGATGCATGTAAGACAATGGATGCAAAGCATAAGAATGCTAATTTGAAAAATGATATTCTACACTAACCATCGTAAGCAAATAAGTAAAATGGAGAAAGACGTGGGGTTGGAAAACATGCAACTTATTATATATTGGCCCTCACATAAGAGGGTCCAAATCAAAGTCCGACAGTCCGAATTACACTAATTATTACAAAACCGAATGAATAAATAAGCAAAGATTTAACTAGCTAGCTACTCTATTACAACAAGGATAATAATGAGAAATCAACTAGCTATCTAAGTTAACTAACCATAATAATTATAAATAAACAATAATAATAATAATAATTACAACAAGACTAATTGTAACAACAATAATAAATTGATTACAACAATACTCGAAGCATTAATTTACAATATTGATGTAAGCAAGAATGCACAAGAGCTGCATGCACAGTATCCAAGAACTGCTCTATCTGCCTAGACCTGCTCTGTTTCACCTTCAGCCACTGCCCTCTGTTTTCTGCAAAACATATTGCTGACCAAACATTGATGGTCGGCTGTGCCACAATAAGGCCCAACTGGGTCCAAAAAGGGCCGGTTGTGCTTTAATTATATCCAAAATCCTGTTTTGTGCTCTAAAGTGAAAACAGTGCAAATAGAGAAGTTTGAACTCTGTTTGTCCCTCTCACACTTCTCTGTCATGGAAAAGCCTCAAGAGAATGTTGGAATCGCTTCCAAAACCATCAATGAGTAATTTGTTTGCTTGATGATTTCGGTTACAATTTGGACAAAATTCAATGAATGCGATTAATAACAACCATCCCTCCCCTTTATCATGGAATGAGCTCAAAATGAGGGGAGTAAAGACGCTTCAAGGATCGTCAAAACACCATGAATTGACATGTGACGACTCTTGACATAATAGACTTGGAATAACCTCCGGCCGAGCCCAAGCAATATGACTCATTTTCTTTATGTTGGTTGGTTCATTTTAAGCTAATTTTCTTAGTCTTTTCTATTCTTTAATCCATTAAGTCCAAGGTGATGATTATGTCCACTAAAGATTACGTCCACTAAGTGAGAAACATGTCAAACAGGAAATGATTCTCAACGTGAAAAAGAGACTATGCCGTTGACAATGAACCTTCGCAGAGATTAAGCCATTAAGCATAGATCTCTAGTTCATGTTTTGAATGACTGTCAACTGATTGAAACAACTCTCAAATGAAAGAAATGAATGGTAAGTTGATTATTAAAATGGGGCTCTTAAAACAAGGAAATTAGACAAGAAAAGCTAGAACAATATGCGACAAGCTATGTATGCGAACATATAAGACAACAAGCAAACTAATCAAAGCACGAATTAATTAAATGGACTAGGACAGCCCTAAAACAGCCCTTAATGGGTGAAAAACAGTGGCTCAAACTGCATGAAAAGAGCCTAAAAAGCTAAACAACAAAGAAAGAAAATAAGGCTAGTAAGAAAGAACAAGAAGGGGTGGCTAGCCCCTCTACTTTTGAAACCTCAAAGCATGATTTTTAGCCTCTTTTAAACTGTGAAAATCAATTTAGAAAGCAAAGAAAAGGGATGTAAAAGCAAGGATTTGAGCTATAGATGAAAGTGTAAGAAATAGTGTTAACTCTTTCTAACCTTTGGTAGCTCTCCAAACCCAAGCTTGGACACTTGAAGGAAGATCAAAACAATACCAAAGTACAAGAACTTGACAGCAAATGATAGAAAAGAGAGCAAGAGAAGAGAATAGTAAGCTTATACCTCTTGAAAGGTAAGCTTTTTGTTGTGAATCAAACTAAGTCCAAACACACTCTCAAGCTTGAATTGTGATGCTCAAGGCTCAACCAAGGTTCCTAGGCTAAGGTGTGAAGGTGTATATGGTATATGGATATAGGTTGAAGGTGGTAAGCTTGCTCAAAGGTTGCTTGCACAAGAAAAAGGAGTTCTCAAGAAGGTGTATAAGCTTTTTAGAAATTCTTCAACCCTCAAAACAGAGATACAACGTCGTTTTTATAGAATTTGAGCAAGAGTGGTCATAAATATCTTCAAAAATGGAAAGCTGGCAGGTGTAGACGTCCCCCGAACGCCCCGGGAGGGTTAGGTCCCGTTCTGTTCATATTGGGGTCACTACAATTCAAGGACTCAAATGTCACGGTTCTTAATCTTGAACCAAAGAGTCCAAATCCAGCAAATCGTTTTGAAAACAGATTTTTTTGAAAGAAGTGCCAAACATGGACTGCTTTGCCAGATACAGAGTCGCCACCTAAATATTTTTTAATGGGAAATTTAGGAAACCCTGACTCGGTGCCAAAGGCCACGTGTCCGTCATCACCAAAGTTGCCTCGGCTCGGGAACTTGGGTACGATTGGGGAAGGTCACTTCGTGAGCACCCCCGCTCGCCCGGTCAAAGACCGGCCTCTACTAACCATGATATCTGTTTTTGAAAACATTGTAAGTTCTTATTCCGGTTATTAGCCTAGGTTACTATGTGATGCTCGCAGCAAACAAGTATAGACTGAGTCGCCTGAATTGGAACAAAACATTTCATGTTTGTTTGTTTGAAAATGGTTTGATGGTGCTACCCGCAGGTAGGCTAAGACGCGGATTTGCCACCCTCAGGTGGGCTTAGAAAACATGATTTTGCCACTATCTAGTGGGCTTAAAACAAACGTTTTAACGATTTGTCCTAATCCAAACAACTCAACCTCCACCCACAGGCATTCAAGGCAGTTATATTACATAAGCACATAGCCTCATGGCAAGCATGCTATCATGACAACACTCACACGCATGCAAGGATGCTAAAGCATAAAACTCACCGAGTACTCCAAGCCAAAAACAGAAACTAATTAGAAATCAATGCATGATCCTAAATACACAGAATTGCCTAATGCAACACATGCAATATGCAACTATAGCAGGCTCGGCTATGCTAAACATGGCATATGGAATGCTACAACTAACACGTATTCAATTTGGAATTGAAATACAAATGCAGTTTGTATGATGCGCCGAGCCCGGTGCGTGCAAAACAGATGAATGATGCAAGCATGCTATCATACTGTATGCTAATTGAAATATGCCCTATATCTAACCATCATAAGCGGGTAAATAAAAGGGAGAAAGAAATGGGGTTGGAAGACATACATCACACTCACCCACACTTATTACAATTATGCCCTCGCGCAGAGGGTCTGAATAAATATACAGTCCGAAAGAAACAGTCCGAAATAATACAGATTCCTAATTAATTAACAAATTAAACTAAGAAAGCTTTAAAATTGGTTTGCAAGCCAGGAGGGGCTGCCTCGCTTCGTTCCGGATAATGAAATGATGCATGCTGGGTTGCCTTCTCGCGGAAATCCATTGGGATGCCCAATTTAGCCTCTGTTTGCAATATTTCTCGAAAAGCATGCCAGGTCTCGAAAGACTGCTGATCCTTGATTTTGCTGCAACAGAGAGCAGGAAAGGGGCATAGCAATGTATTTCACAAATATATGCATGCCTCGATCCTCGTGCCACCAATCACGCATCTCGATGCATGATGGCCGAGGAATCGGATTGCACAACTCAATATAGGATGAATGCAGATGAATGTTACAGCAAAACCTAACTCCATCATGGATAATCCGGAGTATCGGTGACTTGGGAATTGAGACCCGTTCCGTCACTCGGAGTACGAAACGCGTCTCGTTTCCCGTGCCCGGGCTAACTCTTATCCCGAACACGATGCAATATGCATGATATGCATGAAATGCAGCTAATATGCAATCCTAACATACACAATGCTATGGGAATGAAATGCCTCGAAATGCGTGCGCGCGGGCACGCAAACCGAGGCGATGATCCTAAGGCATGAAATGGCATACGCAGTGCCGATTGGACTTACACTAACACGAGTGGACCTCAGCCACACTCACATAAGAGGCCGATGGATGAAAATGAAGTGCCTCGAAATGCGTGCCCACGGGCGCGCAAACCGAGGCGATGCATTAAAGCATGCAATGACATAGAAAATGATATGCAATGAGGCTAAAATGAGATATCTCGAAGTGCGTGCCCGCGGCCACGTAAACCGAGAGAATGGCATACGGAATGCAATGCTGCAAAAATGGCATACAGAATGCAAAATGGACTTATACCAACATGAGAGGACCTCAGCCACTCTCATATAAGAGGCCGTTAGATGAAAATGAGCTACCTCGAAATGCGTGCCCGCAGGCGCGCAAACCGAGGCAATGTCATAAAAGCATGAAATGGCATGAAAATGCAAATTGGGCTTACACTAACATGAGAGGGCCTCAGCCGCACTCACATAAGCTGCCGTGAGACCAAAATGAGTTGCCTTGAAATGCGTGCACACGGGCACGCAAACCGAGGCATGGCCCTAAGGCACAGAAATGACATGCGAATGAGATGTGACATATGGCATATGGAAAATGCAAATTTCAGTAGCTAAAATGACGCACAAATAGCCCCCAAATTATGACAAAATTACACCCGATGCCCGAAATGCAATGTTATGCACCCGAAACGGCCTACAGCCCTACTAAACATGCACAGTATGGACATAACATGTAAAACAGTAGCAAGGCAGCCCCTAATCTAGCATTTTTTCAGTACAAAGTATGGCCAAACAATGATCACAAGTATGGCAAAAATAGCATGCAAAAATGGGGGAAAAGAGGGGAATAATGAAGCAAGTGGTATATACAATGCTCAAACTGAAAAATACAGTTCTACAACATGAAATATGGACCAAAAAAATGCACATTTTCAGTAGATGACATCCCTCAATTCAGTATGTAGATATGCTAAACATAGCATGCAAAATAATGAACCAACAAAGGCTATAACATGAGGTACCAGAAGCATGCACCAAACAACCTTGGACCCTTAACAAAACATGAAGAATGGGTCATTATAAGACTCTTTCCTAGCCTGATGAAGGCTCAAAACAGAAGCTAAGCAAGCCTAACAAAGCATGCAATTTTACGGAAGTAAAGACGGTATTACATGAAGTACCAAAAGCATGCATCAAATGGCCTAAGACCCTTAACAAAACATGACAAGAAGGCCAAAATAAGACTCTTTCCTAGCCTGATGAAGGCTCAAATCAGAAGCTAGATAAGCCTAACAAAGCATGTAAAACATGGCCAAAGAGAGGTACAAAGAGAGGCCATTCATGGAAGCACCAAAAAAGATTTGTCCCTTCTACAATGTTGTAGAGGGACACAAAATAAGCTCAAAATCAGTTTATAGCATGCTCCAAAAATAAATTCATATAAGCTAAAAATAGCATGCAAGTTTACGGTAAATTGGAGGATTTGTGAAGCAAGTGGTATGTAGAAGCACCAAACATGGTTGAGCCCTTCTTCAATGTTGAAGAGGGACTCAAAATAGGTCCACTCACAGTATATTGCATGCTCGAAAACAGATCAATCATAAGCTATAATATGCATGCAAAAACATGGACAAAACATGGATTCAAGGCAACTTACATATGGAGCATGAAAACAGGTTTGAGCTCTTCTTCAATGTTGAAGAGGGGCTCAAAATAAGCACAATATCAGTTCATGAAATACTCCAAAACAGATCAAAAATAGGCCAAATGAATCATGCAATTTTACGGTAATTTGAAGGAATTATGAAGCAAGTGCATGATAGAGAGGCCAAACATGGTTGAGCCCTTCTTCAATGTTGAAGATGGGCTCACAATAGGCCCACTCACAGTTTATTGCATGCTCGAAAATGGATCACTCATAATCCAAACAAAGCATGCAAAATATTGGCATAAAGAGTGATAATGAAGGAAGAGCAAGATAGAGGGCTCAAACAGGGTTGAGCCCTTAAACAAACATCAAGAATAGCTCAAAAGAGGACCACTTTCAGTAGTGGTCAGAGCTCAAAACAGTGAGCAAATAGAGTAGAAAATTGAAGCAAAAATAAGCTAGAAAAAGGGAATTTGAGACTTACCCTTGAAGACTATGCTTTTGCTACTCTTGCCTTGATGAAAGTTGCTTCTTAGCCTCTGAGGAACCCCTCCTTGCTGCTGGAAATGGAATGGTGATGGTGAGGCTTAGGGTTGATGAAGAAAAGAGTTAGGGACTTAAGGAATTTTGGAGCTTTTGAGGGTGAAAATGGAGGTTTTGGAAGATGAAGTCTTGAGGAGAATTCTTGTAACCCTAGGGAAGGAGCTGTCCAGCCCCTTAAATAGGCAAGAAAAAGGTGTAAAAGGGGAGGGAAATGCATCCAAGCTTTCCCTCCCAAAATATCCCCCGGATGGGGGAGATATTTCAAAAAGCAGCTGGACAGCTGTAAAGAGATGAAAAGCAGAAAGCTGGCCGGCCAGGTGAATTTCTGGAAGGTGGCCGGCCGGCCACCCCAACTGGTCGGCCAGCCACTCACCCTGGCCGGCCGGCCATGGCCCAAAAATAAAGTCCAAATTTTCTGGCCGACCACCACTCCTTGGTGTCCTCCCAGGTGTGTAGAACAAGGTCCCAATGTTAGAATCTGGCAACACTGAAACAAGAGTCACAACATAGAACTTGAAGGAGAGGCTCAAAAATGAAACTCTGAATTGCTGGCCGACCATGCACTTTTAGGGTCCTCCCATGTGCCCTCATCACAGATATGTAGCTTTGGTTGGAAGAAAATATCCCCAGGGTATTCAACATTAGCCCGGAAGTGAGCAAAACGGGCGCCGGAGGAGCGAAACTGGTTATCTGGGATAATTGCTGGCCTCCCCCCCCCAGTGATCTTCCTGGTGCTAAAACAGAGGTACTTGCCAAAATTGAACAAAAACTAATGAAAAAAGAATGCTCGGGGGCCAAACCGCGAGGTTCGGGGTCCCGAAAATCGGCCGTTAAGCACCGAAAGTGGTGTTTGGCCACGAAGTGGGTATCTAAGACTCCAATGTCCCTCGTTAGGGAGTAACTGAGATGCATGCCAAGAATGAACAAAAACCGATGCGAAACGAATGCTCGGGGGCCAAACCGCGAGGTTCGGGGTCCCGAAAATCGGCCGTTAAGCACCGAAAGTGGTGTTTGGCCACGAAGTGGGTATCTAAGACTCCAGTGTCCCTCGTTAGGGAGTAACTGAGATGCATGCCAAAAACCGGAGGAATCGGAGATGGTTGGGTGGTCCCGAACCGAGGCACACGGCCTGACGGCTCCGAAGACCGGGAACCGGGCTCCGAAATGGGCAAAATGGCCTACGGCCACGAAATGTAGCGCACGGCCACCGAGAGATAGTCTACGGGACCACTCCCTCCCCTCAGGAAAGAAAACAGAGAAAACCGAGTCTGGTTCGCAAACCGAGACAAGGCACAGAAGAGAGTTCGGAAGTCCGGAGGCAGGGCGCACGGCCGCGACTCTGAGACTTCTGAACGAGCACAGTATGCAACATCACCGAGCGCTCAATCGGTGACGTCTGAGTCTTAAGGTCGGTCAAAAATGGGGTGTCTACAGCAGGCTTCCACCCAGAACAGTGTTTCTCACTACTATGGCACGGCCGGCCATCAATAGCCACGACTGGGCCTCAATGAGGCATGGCCAGGCCTCAAAGGGATCCCCTATTTCTCTACTTCAGACTCAGCACAGGGTAACACAATGTATAAAAAAGGATTTCTGGGGTATAAACAATGGGAATATGGAAGGTTTAGGATTGTTTCAGAGCTTAAACATAGCCCCTTTGTTGAGACCTCGAACTACGCATAACTCCACTTTCATCATCGAGTGTACCGGGCAAAGCGCTCGAGCCTTGCGGGCTGTCAAAAATTGGGTGTCTACAACTGGCTAGCCACTTTTTGGGCCGACTGTACATCCTCAGGGCCGACCGGCCATGTTCAACGACAGTAGATATTTTGCAACAGCCAGCTGTCCCCATATGCATGCTTTGCACCGGCTGTCTCTTTGGAGATATTTCCGACGTGTGAAGGAGTTTTTCTATAAATACAAGCCCACCCCTCATGGTTTGAGGTTAAAAAATTTTCCCAAAAACCAAATACTTGTCAAACACTCCTCCTTTTTCTCTTGCAATATACATACACTTCCTAAACTAAAAATTTGAGGTATCTTGTTGAGATTATTGAGCCCAAATTTCAGTCTTTGAGAGTGTTCAACTTGTGGTTTGTGAATTAAAGAGCATCCTCTCTTCAAGAAGTATAGCCTTTGCCATCTTCTCCCTTGTTTACACTACTCTTTCCTTCTCTTTTTCTTGTTGTTTATACTCTGCTTTGGACTGGTTTTGAGGGCTGAGACATGTGATTTAAAAGCTACCAAAGGCAGAAGGGTTAACCACTCTTTCTTGCACCTTATCCCATAGTTTATATCTATGTTCTTCCCACTTGTTTCTTTGCTTTTAGCTACTATTTTTCAAAGTTTTCAAAGGCTAAAGCATGTGATGTAAAGGCCCAAAAAGTGGAAGGGTTGGCCACCCTTCCTTAGGCTTACTTACTAGCTTTGTTCTCTTCTTTTGCTTGTTTACTTTTTCTAGCTTTTCAACATGATTTCAACACTGTTTTCCTCTTTTTGGGGCTGTTTTAATTGTTTATTTAATTTATGCTTTGAATACTATGCTTGTGGTATTGTAAAGTCCTCATGGATTTGGAGGTTTAGGCCTTAGACACCAATCCATTTGAGTTGATAGCTTTTCATTCCTTATTTTTGTGTAGATAGTCTCACTTTAATAATCACCTTTGCATAATCATCTCTGCAACCTCCCTCCATTCTTTCTTCATTTTGATTAAAGAGTTGTGTTTAACAAAAGGTTGTTGTTCAAGCATAAAAAAAGAGACCTTCCATATTTAATGGTTTAATCTCTTCGGAGGTTCATTACCAAGGCATTACATCTCTCTTATGCTAAGCACAACTTCTTGTTTGTCATTTCTCTTTATCACCATTGCATTTACTTCTAAGGGACTAACTTTCTAGTTAGACCCTTGGAAATCACCAAGGAAAGTGTCATTATAGCTTATTATCAAGTTTGGATTTAGAGTCATTATTGCTCATTTTGGGTTTGATTAGTCATTATCGCTCTTTATGAGTTTGACTAGTCATTATCGCTCATTTTGGGTTTGACTTAGAATTCAGTATCGCTTGTAAATGAGTTTGACTCTTCCTTTGTAATTTCCCCCATAGAAAAGGGCTTGAAATGGCTCATTTCTCGGGTTAAGTCAATGCTTGATACTCTTCATCGCTTTTGGACTTAATAGACGTAATTATCACTTTTGGACAAAAATGAAGAAAAGATAAGAAATGGAAAGGTAATGTAAAAAGGGTTAACAAAATTAGAGTAAAAAGGGTTAAAAAAAAAAAAAAAAAGGTAATAAAATTAAGTTGGGTTCAATCGGACGTTATATTGAACCCATTGCATCGTGGACCATTGCATACTTTTTAGTGATGTTCAATGATTCATGAAGCAATATCCATCCCCTTAACTCCATGATAAGGAGGAGGTGCTGCTCGTCTTTTATTTCATTTTATTGAGCTTTTGTCCTATCGGTTCATAGATCATCACGCAACAAATTTGCGACATTTGATGATTTGTGAATCGAATCTACTCATCCCTTGATCATCTTCATAATAAGAAAGGGCAAAGAGGATAAACATCTCCTGGAAAAACTTTGTTTTGCTCTGTTTCAACTCTGTGACAGCAAGGCATTTCCCAAAAAGTAGTGGCCAGTCAGCCACCATTCTGTCCAGCCAACCATGTTCCAAGGCCGGTCGGCCATCGATTTTGTATAGGCAGTGGCATTTTTACTGCAGAATATAGTAGAATTTGAGGCCGAAACAAAATAATTTTCTGATTGTAAACAGAACAAAATTTGGTAGCAAATAAAGAGGTTTCTGGAAGGATGTTCTCGGTTGCGTGTGCACACGGCCCCTTGCCTCCGTTCTCATCCTTTAAATTAGTATTTTAATATTAATGTGTTGTAATTAATCAGTTAGTAATGTGTTGTAATTAATTAGTTAGATTCATTCGAATTTGTAATAGCTAGTTAATTTAGTTAATTTGTTTGGTGTCGTAATAATTAGTTAATTAGGATATTCATTCGGACCCTCTTGTGCGAGGACAAATTTGTAACACTTGTAATATTGTGTATGTCTTCTAACCTCCATTCTTTCTCATTTTTATTTACTTGCTTACTATGGTTGCATGTAGTATCATAGTTTTGGTTGAATATCATTGCCATGAATTGCACCCATTTTTGTATACATTAGGATTTGGCTCATTATACTTGATAAGCATTGATTATCTCTTGCTTGAATACATGCGCTACCATATGCCTTGAATTGATCCATATGTCATGTTAAGAAGTCGAATCCGATAGTCACATTTTGTATGTGTTGTCTTAGTCACTTACATATTAGAGCATGCATTTTTCTAGCTATTTTCTTCTATTTTAGCTTGTCTCAGTTGAGTACTGGGTGAGTATTTCTTGCTTTAACATATTGCATATGTGTTAGTGTTGCCATATAAACCATATTACCATAAGGCTAAGTGCTTATTTGATATACCTCTTGAATGCCGCTGCATGAAGGCTATTTCACTTAAGTTGAGATGGTTTGATTAATGTACTTATGAGCTCGCTTTTTCAAGTAGCACATATTCAAAATTCCTTTCAAACAAACATGAAATCAAAGCATTCCAAAGTGGGTGAAATAGTCTATACTTGTGTGCCTCACATAGTAAAGTTAGCATAATAATCGAAACAGGAGCATATACTGTACATAAAAATCACATCATGATTAGTAGAGGTTGATCTTTGATCATGTGAGTGGGGTGCTCAATTCATGACATTCCCCTCTCATACCTAAGTTTCTGAGCCGAGACACTTTGGTTATGACAGACAAGTGGCCTTTGGCACGACTCATGGGTTTTCTAAATTTCTCAAAAATATTTAAATGGCGACTCTGAAATCTGGCAATGTAGTCCATTTTTGGCATTTCTGATTGTAAATCGATTTTTCAAAGATTTGCCAGATTTGGACTCTCATTTGTGTTTTTCTGCTTTACATTGCACTGGTGAAACCAGATTCAGAACCACGGGAGTCTGAGCTGTAGGGCTATCGTATCTGAGGAGACTAAACCCCTCCAAGGAGCATGAGAAACCAACTACAGTTTCCGGCAACTTTGCTGGGGAAATTAGAGAACTTGAACTTCATTATGTGACATTTTATTTACATATATATGTTCTTTGCATTGCATTTGCATGGTGCTCTTAAGTCACTGTGTTTTCCATTTACGATTCCTGGATGGCTTGCCTAAAAAGCTTGCCAAAAGGCTGACCGGTTGTGGGCTCTGCCATGTTGGAAACACAACCCTTCGATCTGGATTATCACTGTACCACTTGATCCCCCTTTCACTTCTCGGTATTAGGTGTGAGAGGTATATTAGGTAATCTTGCTAAGGTACCATTTTGGACCAATTGGCCTAGTGCATGTAGTGAGCTCTAGCAACCATTCAAACTAGGACAGGATGCTCTCCCATTTTTAAGGATGTTGTGATACCGTTTATTTGAATAGTAAAGCTGTAGATCATGCCAAAGCTAAGACAGGGAAACTTTAACCACTCATAGGGGTGTTTTGAATGTTTTTGTGCAAAATGTGAAATCTTTGGAAATGTGTGATACAATCTTAGGAGAGTCTTAATCTTGAGGCTATTCTTTTCAAACTTGAGGGTTATATCAGAATCAGAATTTGGGTCAAAATCTAGGGGTTTGTGTTTGATATGGGTGGATTTTCAACAAGACCAGAACTAGGGCCAAAAATTGTATCTTGTTTTGTTTTGACCAGCATACCCAGTACCTAGTATCCCGATCTGAAAGGGCATTTGTTTTTAATGCTAGGTTTGTTTAAGCCAAAGAAGGAGTAATACCCAACTCAGCAAAGGCCAAGCCCAATCTAAACCCGGAAAGCCTTAACCCCTCGCAGTCCATCCAATCCCAGAAAAAGCCCACTCAGCAAAGGCCCAATCCATCTGATCCCCAAAGGCCAACTCAGAAAAAATCCATCCAATGCCAAAAGAGCCATTCTAAAAAAAGCCTAATCTAGTCGAACCCGTCTAGACTAATCCAATTCAGATGCATCAAGTATAACCGGGTCAAAATCCTTGTTAGTCAGCTCTCAGCTTATACCCATCAATTTCTCCAATTTGCCAACTCAGCAGACCCGTGATGGCTTAAAGTCCAGAAGAAGTTATGGCCATGATAACGGCCCTAAACCAGGGAATTGGACCATTGTTGAAATGCAACGCCCATCTGGGGCATCTACCACACATCCAGTCTCGGGCCCCCAGCCGAACTTGAACCCACCTCTGCTAATTGAAGATTTGCAGGGCCCAAATCCTCGAGAAGGGTTAGCTTAAGCTCAAGTTTTCAAACCCCTAGTGTAGCCTAATAAGGGGCTTTTCCCCCTTAATATTAATGATCTCAACCTGACCTTGTTAAACGTTGCTAACCTTGAGAAGCAATTCAAAAAGGCATAGGGAATTAACTCCATTCCCGACATTGAGGATGGGTACACCAAGGCTACCATAAGGCTCCCAGACAGATTCAAAATGCCACCCATTGATCGTTTCGACTGGTCTGGAGATCCTATGGTATATATCCGGCTTTTCTTTGATGTCCTGAAACCAATGGGTCTGACTAAGCCTCAGAAACTCTCTCTGTATGGAAGAACCTTGTCAGGTATAGCAGCCACTTGGTACGCCAAGTTACAGGATAAAGTGAAGCAAAATTGGGAAGATTTGGCTGAGGCGTTTGTCAATCAGTATTCTTACAATACCCAAATTAAAATGACCACCTAAGAGCTTGAAGCAACCCACCAAAATCCTAAAGAACCTTTTGTGGAATTTGTTGCAAGTTGGACAGCAAAGGCGTCACAAATGACAGATTGTAGTGCAAAAAACCTTAAGCCTGATATGTTATAAAAGTTAATAGCGGCCCACTGTTCACTTTCAAGAATTTGCATAAATTAGGGATTTAGATTGAGAGCTCATTTAACAAAGGGATTATTCCTAGAACAAATGAACTAACAAGGAGGGTTTTTTCCAAAAGTACCAATGCTAGCAGTAGCACTATTCTCAAACCTACTAAAATCAATACCGTCGCCACCGATCCCAAAATTGCCAACACTTTTGCCAATACCAACCCACAAACAGCCAACCCAACCCGAGCTTAAGGCAAAACTTTCACCCCCATCCATATGAGCCTAACTGGCGCACTATAAGTCCTGATGGAAAGAAGGTATCTCAAACCCCTTGATCCCCAACCTCTTCATAACCCACTCCCTACTAGACATAACCCCACCAAATACTATGCGTACCATCAACAACGCGGTCATGGCACCAATCATTGCTACCACCTTCGTCATGAGGTTCAGAATCTCATCGACAACCAGTCGATAGCTTCACCTCAAGAACCCAATGCTACCACTAACCCACTTCCCATCCATGACCATGTACTTTCTCTTCACCTTAACCTCATCCATACACTACCTTATTCCTTCGACCCTAGTATATATATCACTCTATCCCATCTACCCAAGCCAGAGGTGTTCATATTTTAAAATACCAATTTATTCATGATGGATACACCCAATCCAGTTCAGATGCACCAAGAGTGCCAAATGGCTGAACCCACTACTGCTGAGATGTTGGGAATGATTGAAGACCTTCAAGGAACGGTGGCAGATTTAACCTTTGGGGTTCCAACCCCATCCTTTACTACACCTCATGCTGGGGATTTTGTACCAAAGAATTCTCCAATCTTGGGACAAGCTAAAAGTGGAGTGGGCCAATCAAAAGCAAACAAGGTCGAAACAAGTAGCAAGAATGAGTCTGGGGTAACTATTGACCCTTGTGCACATCTCTGATGGGTTATCGAAGCTCTAAAAACCAAAGGCCTAAGCAAATGGCAAGTCCTTGTAATTCTTGAAAGGGTTGTAAATGAAACTTTCGCCACTCAACACACCAATGCTCAAGTGGGGGTTACTATGGATGAATTCAATGAGAAAAGCCAGGTTGTAGGTACTTTGAATCACAGGTTGGAAAATAAGAGAAGGTCAAACAATGAAAAGGGATGTTTTACTAGAAACACCCATCCTGATTCCAGTCCCAAGCCCATGAATACCCAGCCAACACCTGCCAACCCATTTGCCAATGTTTCTAACACTGATGCTTCCTTCTCCCAAAAACAAACATTCGCCCATCTCCATATGAGCCCAACCCTCGCCTTGAAGATACTGATGGAGAAAGGGTATCCCAAATCTCTCAATCCTCGACCTCTCCCTAACCCTCTCCCCACCTAGACATGACCCTAACTAATATTTCACATTCCATCAGCAGTACAGTTATCATACTGACCGCTACTTTCGCCTTCGCCATGAAATTCAAGACTTGATTAATAATAAGATCATCACCCCACTTGCAAATCCCAAAGTTGTCAATAAACCTCTCCCTAGATTGCCATCTCATAACATAAATCTCATCCATAGCTTGCCAATAACCAACCTTGACCCCAGCCAGCACAGTCAATGAGATGTGTGGGGACTACCAAGGGAATTGTGAGGCTCAATCTGTGAGACCCAATTTGAAAGTTTGAAATCAATCCTATTGGGTGTGGATGTTAGTATTGCTGAACTAAAAACAGGTTTAGACCCTCTCGTGGGCTACTTGGAGTTTTTTTTTTTAATTCTGCAAATGGACTTAGAGAGTGAAAACCCTTTTTTGTCTCAAGGATGCTGATTTTGTTTTGAGTCATGTCCTGTAAATAGTTGAGTTGTGAGTTTTATTTTCATTGTCTTTTCTTATGTTGTTGTGTCAGTTGGGTCACTTCCTTTGAATCGCTCTCATGTACCCTCAGGTCTTCATTTTTCCAAATAAGAAAGTGGGAGTCAAGGTTTTGATCATTTTGTCATGCCAACAGTAATGCATGTATGACCTTTTTAAAAATAGAAAAAGCTTTGAATTTGTTTTTTTGAATGAGATTCTATTAATAAGCTTGAGTGTTAAGAAGGATCCCCAAAATGGTTCAAGTGGGTTCTGACTTATCAGTGCAAAGTCCTTCATGATTTCAAAAAGTTTAAAGTTGTTTCTTTTGCAAACTTACGAGGATAGCTTCAGAATTGTACGTGGTATTCTACACTATCCTAGGGTTTTTCTTCACCTTGCGATCATCTGGGCAAGCACAAGACGACTTTCAGAACTCACAATCATAGAATTTCTCTCCCTGGTGTTTCCATTATTTCAAAAAGAAATAAAAAGAAGAAAAAAAGAAGAAAAGGAAAAAAAAAAAAGAAAAAAAAAAAGGGAAAAGAAGTCAACCATCAAGCGAGGGGTATCCATTGGAACGAAATCCAATCAACTATGAGGAAAAGAACTTTTGTCTGAATTCAGGGAAGCCAATGCAAGAAGGTACCACATTGTGAGAAGAACCAACTTTCAAAATAGAACAAAAGAAAGGAAGAAGACATACATAAGGGAATGGAGAACCAAGCTCAAATCAAGGTGAAGCCAGTTTTAGTGTTATCCTTGAGAGGCTCGCTAGGCCAAAAATCCAAAAGGGCGACATAAGCAAAAGTTAGAGCATGAAAAATTAGAAATCAAATAAATAGAGCTCGCAAGGTTAAAAACCTGAAGGGGCGACTTTGGCAAAAGTTAGAGCATAAAAGGAGAGTGTCAACACCCGAGTGAACCTCAGCCATGAACTACGTTAACCTAATTCCCATTCTGGGGATACGTAGGCAACTTCATCCTGAAATTCAGTCTCAACCATATCCATCTTATTCATCTCAACCCAATTACCTTACCCAATTCACGTTGTCAACTTCGCATCAATCCATAAGCCACACCGACTACTGCGCATATCATACTTGTGTTGGGTAAGAAAAAAACTAGCTTGAATCAACAAGTGTAGCAATTTTCAATACTTGAACTTATGAGTAAAATCTCTAACTTGAGCAAAAAAAGGAATCGAAACTCGAGTTTTGCAAAATTGAGTTTTAGGGGGAGCATAAGTGTAGACACCACATTTTGACCGGCCTTAAGACTTGGGCGCTTTCTTTTGATTATCCTATGGTGACAAAAACAAGAACATGTTTCTCACAGAATCCTCAATAAGAAAACTTAAAATTTGAGCCCTGTTTCCAACCCTTAACAACTACAAATTACATTTCCAAGGGAATATTCTGACCTCATGGTTGCGTCTAGAATGGTTCGTTTAGCTAGGATCAACCTTCGTTGCACTTCTAGTGGCTTCATTGAAAAATTCTCTCGAAATTTGGGTTATAACACAAATATTTGAAACTTCTGTGCCAAATTGTAATTTTCAAAACTCAGGGAATATTCTGTTATGTGAGGGAATATTTTGTTAAAGTCATTGAATCTTTCGTCCATATGCAGAATATTCCGTCAATACTGATGTGGCGATCTTGCTGACGTGGCATGACTGGATTGGTCATTGCTGATGATGTGGCGCTGACATGTCTTTATCCAAAAAAATATGAATTTAAGGCACGCTTGGAAGAGAGTTTGAACACCCAACCTACTACTGAGCAACCGACACCTTAACCACTCCCCTACCCCATTGGCCGACCCATATGTCACCAAAGACATACATAATCATCCCCCATTGTCAAAAAAAGGTTTTGTTTACATCCATAAAGGAGTATGACTTGCAACCACCTTGAAAATTCATCCCTCCTATCACATTCTTGACTCCCACCTTCTTTTTAACCTTAACTCTCCCTCATTGCCTATATAGAATGATCAGATGGTAAAAGAGAAGGAGGACCACGAAATTGAAGAGAAAAAAGTGAGAAAAAAGAGAGAAAATTCAAGTTTTGAGCCAAAAACACTTCCATCTTCCATATACACCTTCCATGGCTTATACACACTGAAATTCCACCTTTTATACATCCAAAACAACTCCAAAAATTTTGAAATAGCTAAATTTCAATAGTGATTGATCAAAGAAAAGAGCGAGTATTGTTGAAAGTGAGGAAAAATAAGAGAGTTAGCCATTTTTCCACCACACATACCCAGAGCTCCATTCTAATTTCGAATTGAGGATTAAGAACACACTTCCTAAACTTGAAGGTAATCAAGAGGAAGTTTGGAAATCAAGAAGTTCAATCTTTCTTTGGAAGGTGAATTTCTAGTCTTTCATTTTCTTATATTTTCTATCTCATATTTATTTTCTTACTTCTTATTTCATAGTATTTTGTTATAATCCAAATGGTTTGTTTATCTCATATTTATTTTCTTGCTTCATATTTCATAGTGTTTTGTTATAATCCAAGTGGTTTGTTTATTTCACATTTATTTTCTTACTTTATATTTCATAGTGTCTTGTTATAATCCAAGTGGTTTGTTTATCTTATACTTATTTTCTTACTTTATATTTCATAGTGTTTTGTCATAATCCAAGTGGTTTTATTTATCTCATATTTATTTTCTTGTTTCTTATTTCATAGTGTTTTGTTATAATCCAACTGGTTTGTTTATCTCATATTTATTTTCTTATTTTATATTTCATAGTGTGTTGTTATAATCCAAGTGGTTTGTTTAGCTCATAATTATTTTATTTATTTTTTTTACTTATTTGCTTGCTCTTGTTTCATATTAGTTGTGTTGTAAGCTAACCAGGAGTGGTTAGTTGAGCCACCTACATATTTTTTGTTTGTTCCTTTTCTTGGTTTTGCAATAAGACAGGTTTTGCTAGGCCTAGTTGGCTGGCCGGTTAGCTTCTTTGGGAATAAATGGGGTAATCTCCCAATGTTGACCAATTTTCGCCGACGGTTCCAAGGAACATGAAGGCTTTATTTTGTTTATTTTTATTTTGAGTGTTTTGTGAGGTTTTGTTTTATTTTATTTTAATATTCCCTCATCTCTCTCTTTCTCTCATTTGGTTTGTAATAATTTATTCAAAGTGTTGTAATAATTTCCCGCCCCACTTCTTTCTATCCCATTTTTTTACTTGCTTTCTTTCTTTGTGGATATGCATCATGTTTATTTTATTTTATTTTTTCTTTATATCCATGCTTTGCATCCATGTTTCATGCATCTTGATTCGGCTAAGTTTGCGTTTGTAGATTTAATCAATTCCTATGTGATTATCTGCGCTACCTTATGTTCTTGAGATGATTCACATGTCATATCTTAGAAGCCAAATCTTTTGTTGCATCTCAGGAGTGAATTTCATTAGGATTTTGTATATAAGATCATGCATGTTTTACTAACTTTGTTTTGTAGCGGTTCGCGAAACGTTAGTAAATATGTAAGTTTTTATACTTTAGCATCCCGTTTGTATGTGTTTTTCTTATTATGTTTAAGCATCCTACCATGTGGCTACTTGCTTACTTGATATAACTGTATGCATGCCAGTGGATGGAGGTTGTGTCGCTTAATTTGAAATTATGTTGATTTTTCATGTTTGTAAAGTCAATTTCTTTGGCTTGTACATCTTCAAAACTCTTTCAAAATACATGAAATCAAATTATTCCAAAATAAGTGACATAGTCTATACTTGTATGCTTTACATAGTAATTTTAGGATTTATTAAATAATCAAAATATGAACATATAATGTAAATAAAATTCATATCATGGTTTAGTAAAGGCCGATCTTTTGATCAGGTGAGCGGGGATGCTCAATTAATGACCTTCACCTCTCATACCTAAGGTTCCAAACCGAGACAACTTTGATTATGACGAACAGTGGCCTTGACACAAGTCACGGGTTTCCTAATTTCCCAAAATATTAGGTAGTGACTCTGAGATCTGATGACACGGTCCATTTCTGGCAAATGTTTTTACAATAAAATTGATTTTCTAAAAGTTTCCAAATCTGGACTCTCCATCTATGTTTCACATTGCACTAATGAGACTAGATCAAAGAGACTGAGGGTCCGAACTGTTTAACAGGCACGGGTACTCCCCGGGCATGTTACAATAAGCAATACTAGGGGCACTATGAATGATCAGTCACTGTGAGTTTTTTTTTTTTTGGATTAGTTGTGAGGTCTGTTGTGTCATGCCCAGTGTTTGTCTCAGTCTGTGCTCTTCATCGAGTCACCATAGCGTGTCTGTCACTCAAAAGCGATCTTTATCGAGTCATCCTAGCTTGTTTGTTGTTCAAAGTCTAACAGAGTGGCATAGTCAAAATTCCATACACGAATATTCACTCAAAACTCAAAAACAAGTCCATGTGTGGAATTCATAAACAAACTAAGAGTGCCCATACAAGGGGCATCGCATTCATGATCAGTGTGAGGAATCCGTCACCACTTTGGAGAGGACTGGAGTAAGTTCTCAACATACCAGGACAGAAGAGAAGCATGACTCTGATTGGTTAGCAACCGCTCCAGGATCTGATGATCCCCATTACACGTGCCTGTATAATGTTAAAAAAGGTGGCCAGTGACTGGACACTAGAGGCAATTCTCTTTACATCTGATCAAGCCATCCATCAAACAAGGGACATGAACCCAACTAGTGGCCAGTGACTAGACATTAGGGGCAATTTTCAGTACATCTAATCGGGTCATCAATTGAACAATGGGCATGAACCTAACCTTTCTCTCAGTTTGCCAAAGCCATTTGTTGGGCACTTTCCCCTGGGTTAGGATGGGCTCACCCCCTTGATGATTCTAATATGATTCAACTTTCGAAAGTTGTCACCAACCATTTCAAAACACTCTTGGGATTGTCATCTTCTCTTTGATTAATACATGTACTTTGTATGCATGCTCATACACTCTGGTTGATTTGAACTGCGTAATTGGTTGCTCTTGTTCTTGACGTTATTCTATACTTAACAGAGTTTTGTCGAGTTGCCTCTATTTGTGTTACATTTCAATAAGTTGTGGCAAGTTGCCCTACACTCATTTCATAAGATACATAATGAGCTACTCTATGTATTGTTCATTTCCTTCTATATACCATGCATCTTTCCCATGTATCGCACTGTCTTGTGCACCTGCATCACACTATTTTGTGCATTCAACTTGCATCGCACTGTTTTGTGCATTCACCTTACATCGCACTGTTTTGTGCATTTACCTTGCATCGCACTATCTTGTGCATTTACCTTGCATTGCACTATCTTGTGCATTTACCTTGCATTGCACTGTCTTGTGCACTCTACACAGCACTGTCTTGTGCACTCTACACAGCACTGTCTTGTGCACCTTGCATCGCACTGTCATGTGCAAACCTACATCGCACTGTTTTGTGCATTCACCCACATAGCACTGTTTTATATACCCTCATCGCACTGTCTAGTGTACCCTGTATCGTACTGTTTTGTGCACCTGTATAGCACTGTTTTGTGCACCCCCATCGCACTATCTTGTGCATTCATCTACATAGCACTGTCTTGTGTACTCTACATCACACTGTCTTGTGCACCTTGCATCACACTGTTTTATACACCTGTATCGCATTGTTTTGTACACCTCACCCGCACTGTCTTGTGCACTCACTGGGTCTATGAGACTTTAAATCCTCTAAAGGTGCAATTCCTTTGGTGTTTTTCATGCTCAAACGGCTTCAAGCGGTTTGGTATAGCCACATAACTGTGTTTGTAGTGAGTTCCTAGGAGATCAACTGAGACGGTGGAAACTAGAGTTCGAATGGCTGAGACCTAGAATGCAAAGGTTCAGAATTTTCGAGGCTAAAGTCAAGTTTAAATACCGAGGAGTATATCCTCGACTTGAAATTTGTATGGTAGCCCCATAGGTTGAGGTAACTTGTATGCGCCTCAATTCTGGATACTGAACCAATCTAGTCTGTCACCTTGTTGGAAAATAGGGAAAGTTGCAAACATGGTCGGGGAGAAAAGTAGTACTTGTGGTTTCAAAGCACAAGATGAATGAAGAAGTCTTAAAACCAATAAGAAGAGGAAGATCCCCAGCAACATGAGGTGGGTCATCGCCAATTGCCCTTGCAATGTACTTTCACTTCCCAACTGCTACACTTATCTATTACCTCTATCACATTGCATATAGCATCTATCGCATCCATCTACTACACTATCCATTACACCCATTACATCATACCATTTATTACCTGCATTCCTTTCCACGTTAAGCTTAGTTTGGCATATGCCTATACTTTTCATGTTAAAACATAGCTCTGCATGTGTACGTGCCTATTCTGCAAGAATTGTGGTCTGAGGGTTTCAGCACTTTTTCTATGTTAGGCGTGGTTTGTTTTGTGTCCACGCCTTTTTCTAGGTAAAATGTTGTTTGGCCTGTGCTCCCTTATCCATTGCATCCATTGCATCATACTCTATCTTGTTGCATTTATCCTTTTTGTATAAACGTGTTCAAGATCATTATCATCCCATGGCATTGTTATTTCCCAGTAGATCATCTCCCAGCAGATCATTCCTCACCTATATCATACCACCCAATCACTTGTACTCTTTCTGCGAAAAACATAGTTTTGCATGTGCTCGCACCCCTTTCACGTTGAAACATGGTTATGTTATATATAAGCACCCATGCTGCGCTGAGGCCAGTATTGAGGATGTAGGCACTTAGCCTGTGTTAGGCGTCGTTTGGCATGTGCCCACTTCTTTTCTGTATAAAACGTAGTTTGGTTTTGCACCCATTCCTTTATGATATCTGTATGGTAAGCACTGTTCGTGGTTTTGATTCTTGCCTTGCATTTCGTGTCATTGGCATCCTGCCCCTGAACTACGCTGGTTTGATTCCTTGCAAAAGGATACGTAGGCAACTCTCGGGTTCAACCAACTGCATCTGCATTTTGTTTGTTTGTTTGCCCAAGTCATACGGCCTTGTCAAATGAGTCGTCTTCGGGCTTTGACATTCACTCACATCATTTCCTGACTTTGAGCTCTGTCAAAGAAAGGCAATTGTAGACACCCCACTTTTGACAGCCCTTAAGACTTGGGTGCCTCATTTTGAACACTCGATGATGAAATGTTACACTTTGCAATCATTCGAATCTTCAACAAAAGAATTCAATTTTGAGCTTCTAATCCCAACCTTACACCCCATTTTGACCAAAACTATTTTAGACCTTAAAACCCTATTTTCACAATATTTTTTCAAATTTTCTACGATGTTCTGAGGCTCACATTTCAATTAAAATATTACACTTTTCAGTAAACCGAGTAAGGACAAAGTGGAAATAAATGGAAGGGCGGTGAACTCTTTGAAAATATTTAAAAACATCTTATTTATAGGTTTGGAGTTGAAGGAAATAGGAGGAGTAGGAAGAAAACTAGTTTAGGAAAAGGTTCAGCATCAAACCGTTAAGAAAGAAATGAACAGTCTTCACTAAATTAGGCATATCTCTTTGTACACTTAAAATTTAGATGTGAGGCTAGACTTCTGGGGGTTCAATTTAGACATAAGAATCAACTAAAACCAAGTCTGGATAAGGGAGATATGCCCGTTTGAAGTCGGGCTTGGGAGCAGTTTTTTTTGCCCCGGCCATGGCTTGTTTAGATCCTGCCAGGTTTCAGTGAAACTAGTCCAGAGTGACTTTTTAGACCCGACCTTTCATTATTTTGGCCCGGCTGTGGGTATTTGGGCCCGGACGGGTCTAATAGGCAGCCAGACCAAAAGTTGGACTGGCTGGCCACTTTTTGGGCTAGCTGTACATTCTCGGGGCTGACCGGCCATGTTCAGCGACAGTAGATATTTTGCAACAGCTAGCGGTCCCCATGTGCATGCTTTGCACCAGCTGTCTCTTTGAAGATATTTTCGACGTGAGAAGGAGTTTTTCTATAAATACAAGCCCACCCCTCATGGTTTGAGGTTAGAAAATTTTCCCAAAAACCAAAGACTTGTCAAACACTCCTCATTTCTCTCTTGCAATATACATACACTTCCTAAACTAAAAATTTGAGGTTTCTTGCTGAGATTATTGAGCCCAAATTTTAGTCCTTGAGATTGTTCAACTTGTGATTTGTGAACTAAAGAGCATCCTTTCTTCAAGAGGTATAGCCTTTGCCATCTTCTCCCTTGTTTACACTACTCTTTCCTTCTCTTTTTCTTGTTTTTTATACACTGTTTTGGACTGGTTTTGAGGGCTGAGACATGTGATTTAAAAGCTACCAAAGGCGGAGAGGTTAACCACTCTTTCTTGTACCTTATCCCATAGTTTATATCCATGTTCTTCCCATTTCTTTCTTTTCTTTTAGCTACTGTTTTTCAGAGTTTTCAAAGGCTAAAACATGTGATTTAAAGGCCCAAAAAGTGGAGGGGTTGGCCATACTTCCTTAGGCTTACTTACTAGCTTTGTTCTCTTCTTTTTCTTGTTTACTTTTTCTAACTTTTCAACACTATTTTCTTGCTTTTAGGCTGTTTTAATTGTTTATTTAATTTATGCTTTGAATACTATGCTTGTGGTATTGTATAGTCCTCATGGATTTGGAGGTTTAGGCCTTAGACACCAATCCATTTGAGTGATAGCTTTTCATTCCTTATTTTTGTGTAGATAGTCTCACTTTAATAATCACTTTTGCATAATTATCTCTGCAACCTCCCTCCATTCTTTATTCATTTTGATTAAAGAGATGTGTTTAACAAAAGGTTGTTGTTCAAGCATAAAAAAGAGACCTTCCATGCTTAATGGTTTAATCTCTTCGGAGGTTCATTACCAAGGCATTACATCTCTCTTATGCTAAGCACAATTTCTTGTTTGTCATTTCTCTTTATCACCGGTGCATTTACTTCTAAGGGACTAACTTTCTAGTTAGACCCTTGGAAATCACCAAGGAAAGTGTCATTATAGCTTATTATCAAGTTTGGATTTAGAGTCATTATCGCTCATTTTAGGTTTGACTTAGAATTCATTATCGCTTGTAAATGAGTTTGACTCTTCCTTTGTAATTTCCTCCATAGAAAAGGGCATGAAAAGGCTCATTTCTCAGGGTTAAGTCAATGCTTGATACTCTTCATCGCTTTTGGACTTAGTGGATATAATTATCACTTTTGGACAAAAATGAAGAAAATATAAGAAATGGAAAGATAATGTAAAAAGGGTTAATAAAATTGAAGTAAAGGGCTAAAAAAAAGGTAATAAAATTGAGGTTGGTTCAATTGGACGTTATATTGAACCCATTACGTCGTGGACCATTACATACTTTTTAGTGATCGTCAATGATTCGTGAAGCAATGTACATCCCTTTCCTTGGGGTAACTCCATGATAGGGAGGAGGTGTTGTTCGTTTTTTGTTTCATTTTATTGAGCTTTTGTCCTGTCGGTTCATAGATCATCATGCAACAAATTTGTGACAATTGATTATTTGCGAATTGAATCTACTCCTTGTAGACACCCCATTTTTGACCGACCTTAAGACTCAGATGTCACCGATTGAGCGCTCGGTGATGTTGCATATTGTGCTCGTTCAGAAGTCTCAGAGTCGCGGCCGTGAGCCCTGCCTCCGGACTTCCGAACTCTCTTCTGTGCCTTGCCTCGGTTTGCGAACCAGACTCGGTTTTCTCTATTTTCTTTCCTGAGGGGAGGGAGAGGTCCTGTAGACCATCTCTCAGTGGCCGTGGGCTACATTTCGTGGCCGTGGGCCATTTTGCCCATTTCGGAGCCCGGTTCCCGATTTTCGGAGCCGTCAGGCCGTGTGCCTCGGTTCGGGACCACCCAACCATCTCCGATTCCTCCGGTTTTTGGCATGCATCTCATTTACTCCCTTTCGAGGGACACTGGGGTTTTAGATACCCACTTCGTGGCCAAACACCACTTTCGGTGCTTAACGGCCGGTTTTCGGGACCCCGAACTGCGTGTTTTGGTCCCCGAGCATTCGTTTTGCATCGGTTTTCGTTCATTTTTGGCAGGTACCTCTGTTTTATCACCAGGAAGATCACTGGAGGGTGGGAGGCTAGTAATTGTCTCAGCAAGCAGTTATGCTCTTCCGGCGCCCCCCGGCGCCCGTTTTTCTCACTTCCGGGCTAATGTTGAACACCCTAGGGCCATTTTCTTCGAGCCAAAACCACATATTTGTGTTGTACACACATGGGAGGACCCTAAAACATATGGCCGGCCAATAACTCAACTTGACCCTTTTGAACCCCTCTTTAAATTGGCCTATTCTCTCTCATGTTTTAGAGTTGTCAAATTTGAACCACAGGGTTGTGATCAGGAGACATGGGAGGACACCAATACTTGGTGGCCGGCCATTAATTCAACATGACCTTTTTGACCCTTGGTCGGCCGGCCATGGGGGGTGGTCGGCCGGCCACCTGCAGCAAAAGTGCCTAGCCGGCCATGCTTCCCTCAGTGCATACTTTACAGCTGTATAGTTGTTTCCCCCAGAAAATATCTGTATCCGGGGGATATTTTAGGAGGGAAAGCTTGGGTGCATTTCCCTCCACCTTTACACCCCTCCTTTTGTCCATATAAGGAGCCTCCCAGCTCTGTCCCTAGGGTTAGAAAATTGCTCTCAAGCATACACACCCATATCCATCTATATCTCTCTCATTTTCCCTAAGTTTTGGTGTCATTTCTTCATCATCTTCAAGCTCCACCACCACCACTCCATTTCCAGCAGCTAGAAGAGCTTTCCAGCAGCTAGAAGGCACCCATTCTTCAAGCAAGAGGCAGCCAAGACTTGTCTACAAGGGTAAGCTTCCATTTCCCTCTTTTGTACCCTTTTCTTGCCTCATTTCTTAAGCCTATTTGCTCACTGTTTTAGCCTCCGACCTTAACTGAAACTAGGTCTATTTTGAGCTATTCTTCATGTTTGTTCAAGGGCTCAACTCTGTTTGAGCCCTCTATGGTGTACTTGTTTCAATATCATCTTGTATGTCAATATTTTGCATGCTTTTTCTAGCCTATGAATGATCTGATTTAGAGCATAATGTAAACTTTGAGTGGGCCTATTTTGAGACCCTCTTCAACATTGAAGAAGGGGTCAACCCTGTTTGGCCTCTCTATCATGCACTTGCTTCACAATTCCTCCAATTTACCGTAAATTTGCATGATTCGGGGGGACAGACTTGAACAAAGGGCAGATGATCTGACAACAGTGGAAGGGGACTTTGCCGACTTCCAGTTCTTCAACGACCAAGAATCAGGGGATGCTGCAATCAACTAGTTCGACTATGAGGAGTCGGCAGAAGTTGTCGGGTGGTTAGATGATCAGCCAGACGTTGCAGAATTTCAATCAGAACAGGGCCCGGCAGGGGCAAGAGTATCAATGATGGCCGGAAGGGCCGAGGGTCAGAATCTACCGTCGGAGAGCGCCGGCGTTAAGAATTTCGCTCAGAATTTGGGAATTGTAAATACAGGGAATATTGACCAACCAGCTGTACTGACGCAGTTGGAACAACAAAGGTTTGACGATTCCGAGAGAATCAGAAAGGCTAAGGCCCATGTGGGGGTTGAAAGTGCTGTGTGCACAGGAACAGAAAATGCTGTGGGCATAAAGACTGACGGTGCTGCGAGCACGATTATACCGGAGCCGGACAGATGTCTGTCGGCTGCCGACGGAATGTGGTGGGAAGACGATGACTTATGTCTTGCCCACACAGATGAAGACTGGGGAGGTAACCAACCAGATGATACCTGGTATATTGACGAGATCGCTCATATGACCAGAAGTGGGCGGTATTTCAAGCCCCAACACTTGGACCAACTTGAGGCATCTGGAAAAGATAAAGAAGCTGAGAAGCAGAGAGAGAAACAGATTGAAGAAGAAACTGTGCTCAAGCAATTGAAGAAGATACAAGCAGACATCTCCATCTGGGGACTGCTTATGGCATCAAGGGTGCACAGACAGGCCGTCCTATCTGCCATGGACAAGGCCAAACTCTCCATCGAAACTACACCAGAGCAGCTGGTTGGGCTGGTTTTTCCGGGAGGAGGTTCCCCGGCATTAACCTTTTCAGACAAGGAGTTACCGCCTGAGGGCACAAACCATAACAAACCTCTCTACGTCTCCGTGGAGTGTAGAGATAAATGGATACCGGTGGTACTTGTTGATACCGGGTCCGCCATCAATGTCTGCCCAGTCAGAACAGCATATGCAGTTGGGTTGAAGCCCGCGGACTTCACGCCAACCACTCAGGTGATCAAAGCGTACGATAATACGAGTAGGGAAGTGATGGGGATTGTCAAGATTCAAACCAAGGTTGGTCCAGGACAACACGACATCGAATTTCATGTCTTGGACGTTCCCGCAACCTTTAACTTACTCTTGGGGCGGCCGTGGCTGCACCAAGTAAAGGCAGTCTCTTCCACTCTACATCAGATGGTGAAATACCCCTATGGAAAGGAAGTAGCCACTGTGTTCGGGAACTCATCAATCCATCCGCCTCCGGAGGTATCTACGCCGGTCCTAGAAATCGAGCATGGCACAGAAGATGTATTCTTATCAGGATTCACTTTGCCGAGGCCCGGGTAGTACAGAATATTATGGCTGTGAATGAAGGTGTGTACGTTAGTGCTCAATCCGTCTACCTCATGAACAAGCTACAACATATTCCCGGGATGGGATTAGGAAGGAGCGGCAGGAAAGGAGTCGCTGCGTTGGCCGAAGTGCCACACAACCCGCATACCTTTGGACTGGGTTATCTGCCCACCAAAGAAGACTGGGTGAGGAAAGGAAAGGAAATGGCCGGCAGAGCCAGAGCGAAGCAGGCTGGGAAGCCTTTTGACCTAATACACAGGCCCATTCAGGGTACCCTGAACGGACGCTTTGTCCGGGAGGGGGAGGATTTTCCATTTTGCGGCTTCCCAGAGCCGTGGATAAACGCGGAGAAGAAGCGCGTCCCAGGCTTCGAGATCTTCTTTGATTTGCAACTATCCGGGGATGACGTTGCCACAGAGCAGACAGACCCAACAACTGAGGTTGAGCAGAATAAGGCAGGGGATCCTGAGGGCACAGAATTTGAAATGGGGGTAGCACTGGCATGTCTCCTCTCTGATCCTCCGATCGACCAAGAGTGCTTGGGGGATAACTTCGAGGTTTCCATGATTGGGGATGAAACGGCTGCGAGCCGACCAGCAGCTATCTTGGATGCATCAATCGCACCCTCTCTCACTTGGCAATACGAGGAGGGATTTTTGTCCAGCAGCACCGGGTCAGGTAGTGAGCCGGAATCTGATTCCACCGAGTCTGTGAGTCGGAATCAGGTTCCAGCTCGACTGAGTCTGAGTCTGGTACTCTGGGGATGTTAACCCGGATGCCACAGTCCTGTCCAGGTCGTCTTTTTCCTTTTCTTTTGAGTCTGTTGTAACAGAAGAATTGGACGATTTGGATGAACTTAATGAGAATGAGGTGAATGTGGTTTCCGAGTATTTCTCTGTGCCCTTGATTTATTGTATTAATTCAGACTTTCAAAACTTTGATGAAAACGACGAGGACGAAGTTCCTCCGGTTTTACAACGTTTAATTGAGCAAGAGCAAGAGAGATTTGTTAAGCCATTAATGGATGAAATCACTACCGTGAACATTGGTACTGAGGAGGACCCGCGGCTGGTCCAGATCGGGTCCACGTTGTCTTCGGAGGAACGCGAGCGCTTAGTCGCTTTATTAAAAGATTTCAAAGATGTTTTCGCGTGGTCCTACGAAGACATGCCTGGAATCGATCCTGAGATTGTACAGCATCGGATCCCCCTTGACCCCGAGGCCCGACCTGTCAAGCAGAAACTCAGAAGGATCCGCCCGGATTGGGCTCTTAAGATTAAGGAAGAGGTCACCAAGCAAATTGACGCAGGCTTCCTGCTGGTATCTGAATATCCGACTTGGTTGGCCAACATTGTTCCGGTGCCGAAGAAAGATGGCAGGATCCGGGTGTGTGTAGACTTCAGGGATTTGAACAAAGCTAGTCCGAAGGACGACTTTCCCTTACCGCACATCGATGAGTTGGTGGACTTCACAGCAGGGCATGCATTGCTCTCATTCATGGATGGCTTCTCAGGTTACAACCAGATAGTGATGGCGCCAGAAGACCGGGAAAAGACTGCATTCACCACCCCGTGGGGGACATACTGCTACCGGGTAATGCCGTTTGGGTTGAAGAACGCTGGAGCTACTTATCAACGGGCCGCGACCACAATACTACATGATATGATCCACAAAGAGGTTGAGGTGTATGTGGACGACATGATTGTCAAGTCCAAGGAAAGAGAAGGCCACTACACCGCCTTGCATAAGTTTTTCCAAAGGATCAGGGAATTCCGGTTGCGGCTAAACCCTCAGAAATGTACATTTGGTGTTACAGCGGGAAAAATGCTGGGGTTTCTGATTACACAAAGAGGCATCGAGGTCGATCCTTCCAAAATCAAGGCCATCTTAGAAATGCCACCACCAAGGACTGAAAAGGAGGTGCGAGGCTTTCTGGGTAAAGTGCAATTCATAAGACGGTTTATCTCAAATTAACCTTGACTTGTGAACCACTTTTTGGTCTCCTGAAGAAAGGAAAGAAGTTCCAATGGGACGGTCGATGTCAAGCTGCATTTGAACAGATTAAAGAGTATCTACAGAACCCGCCCGTGTTGTCACCGCCAGAACCAGGGAAACCGTTGATTTTGTATCTGTCAGTAACTGAAACTACGATGGGCTGCATGCTTGCACAAGAATCAGAAGACAAGTGGAGAGAGCCATCTACTATCTCAGCAAGAAGATGCTGGAGTATGAAACCCGGTATACACCGCTGGAAAAGGCTTGTTTAGCTTTGGTATGGGCTACCAGGAAGCTGCGGCACTACCTGTTAGCTCACTCTGTAATGTTGGTTTCGCGACTTGATCCCATCAAATATCTCTTCGAGAAACCAGCGCTTACGGGTAGGCTAGCTCGTTGGTTGCTGTTGCTCTCCGAATTTGATCTCACGTACGTGACACGCAAGTCAGTGAAAGGAAGAGCAGTGGCAGAGTTCCTTGCCGACCACCCGGTTGAAGGGGATGAAGCAGTTGAGTACCTATTTCCAGATGAATCAATTCTGCATATCGACTTTGAAACTTGGACAATGTACTTTGACGGAGCGTCAAATCAACATGGGTATGGGATAGGAGTGTTGCTCATAGCACCCGACAATTCCCGTATCCCTCTAGCCTTCAAACTCCGGTTCAAAGTCTCGAACAATGAAGCAGAATATGAGGCGTGCATCGCTGGTCTAGAAGCAGCCCTGGAACTAGGGACAAGACGGTTGGACGTCATTGGGGACTCGAACCTTGTTGTGTCTCAAGCCAAAGGAGACTGGAAAGTAAAAGAGGAAAAGATGATGATGTATCACCAAACCTTGGATTTGCTGATTCCTCGGTTTGAGAAGCTAAGTTTTACTCATCTACTAAGAGAGAACAACAGGTTCGCAGATTCTTTAGCAACTCTATCTTCTATGATAGACATCCCGTGTGGAGTCCGGATGCGTCCAGTCATCATCGACCAGAAATTTGCACCTGCCTATGAGTCGATTGCAGCCATAGATGAAGTTCAGGATGAACACCCCTGGTACTACGACATCTGGAATTTCTTGGAGAAAGAAGCATACCCGCCAGGGGTAAATGCCAAAGACAAAAGAGCGATCAGGAGAATGGCAGTTCAGTTCATCATCTGCGGAGGTAAACTGTATAAAAGGGGTCATCTGGGAATGCATAAACTGTGCGTTGATGCCGAAGAGTCAAAGCGTCTGATGGAAGCCATCCACGGGGGAGAATGTGGTGCACACATGAATGGGGTAATGTTGGCACGGAAGATTCTCAGACAGGGTTATTATTGGTCCACCATGGAGGAGGATTGTATTAGTTTCGTCCGGCGATGCCACAAATGTCAGATTCATGCAAATCGTATGAACATCCCGCCAACCAAGCTGTACAACATGACTTCGCCATGGCCGTTTTCAGTCTGGGGAATTGATGTAATCGGAGCTGTCACGCCAAAGGGGTCGAATGGGCATGAGTTCATCTTGGTAGCGATAGATTATTTCACAAAATGGGTTGAGGCCCAATCTTATGCGGTGTTGAAGGCTTCGCACGTTGCAAAGTTTATCAGAAACAACATCATCTGTCGCTATGGGGTCCCAAACGAAATAATTTCAGACAATGGTTCCCACTTCAAGAAGGAGGTGATTGATTTGTTGGAGAAATACAATGTGGCTTTTCATAAGTCATCTACCTACCGGCCGCAAACCAATGGAGCAGTTGAGGCCGCCAACAAGAATATCAAGCGCATACTGCAGAAGATGGTGGAAACCTACCGGGACTGGCCAGATAAGCTGCCGTTTGCTCTGTGGGGCTACAGGACTTCAATCAGAACTTCTACTGGGGCGACTCCGTACTCATTGGTTTATGGGATGGAGGCCGTTCTACCTATTGAGATTGAGGTTCCGTCATTACGAGTATTGGCCGAGTGTCAAATAGCTGAGGCAGACTGGCAACAAAGCAGATTTGAGGAACTCATGCTCTTCGATGAAAGAAGGTTGAAAGCACTGTACCACGTCCAAAGTTATCAACGTAGAATCGCCCGGGCTTTTAACAAGAAGGTTAAGTCCAGGAATTTGAAAGAAGGAGATTTGGTGCTCAAAGACAACCGAGCTCCCATCCACGACCCAAGGGGCAAGTTCAGACCTAATTGGACTGGTCCCTACATCATCAAGTCAATCTGGTCTGGTGGAGCTGTGGTTCTGATGGATCTAGATGGCTTAGAGTTTTCCCAACCGATCAACATGGACAAGTTGAAGAAATACTACCCCTGAGAGGCTCGCTAGGCCGAAAACCCGAAAGGGCGACCTAGGCAAAACTCAGAGCACAGAAAATTTGAAATTATAAAAACTGAGCTCGCAAGGTTGAAAACCCGCAAAGGGCGGCCTTGGCAAAAGTTAGAGCGCAAAAGGAGAGTGAAAATACCCGAGCGAACCCAAGCCTGAACTACGTAAGGCTTGATTCCCATCTTTGGGATACGTAGGCAACTTCGTCTTGAAGTTCAGCCATAATCTTTTCCCCGATCAACTTTGTCCATTTGATCATCTCAGTCATCTCTATTCATCAGCATTTATCGTGATCTCCGGTACAGTGCTATTCAGACTAGGGGCAACTTTCCGTTGCAATGAAGTGTTGCGGTACCATTCAAACTAGGGCAACTTTCCAGTTGCTAGGATCCGGGATTGTGCATCTCAGTGACAGATCTCAGGCGTGTCCAGTTCTCATCCATATCGAAAATAGTTTTGAAAATTTTTAATAAAAGTTGACTTTGTTCAAATTAATCTTTTCACAACTAAGACCATTTTTGGACCAAAGCGGAGAATTTTCAGTACCACAACCTTCAATTTCATTGATTTCAAAACAGAGTTCTCTTGCTCTTGCATACAATTGAAGTTGCTTTTTATTACACTCAGGAAGAAAACTTGAAAGTACTAATAAAGCAATAAATCTGGGGCATAGTAAAGTCAGGTGTCCCTGCGCCCCTTCCAGAGCTAGTTGAAGCCTCTGATGCCAACCTAGGCCCAATCTGTGCCTCCTCATTGAGCCAATCCCAACACTCATCAGACAAAGTGCAACTGAAAACAGGGGCAGGGGGTAGGAGCTCTCTAGTCCTCCAGGCTGTAGTATGTCGGGCGAGGTGCGCACCTCGGACCGGGAAAGTGACCGGGTACTCAATTCCCTCCGGAGGGCAAGTCTGGTCATGACCAAATTGGCGCAGAATACGGAATGGGAAATAGAATACACAATGGGTCAAGCCGATCAAACGGATCCCAGTATCCTGGAACATGCTATAGCTCATCGCCGGAAGGTTAAGCCAAGGACAGCGCCAAGCAATGTGACCGGCAGACAAATTGCACATCCATTCAAACCACCATCCCTCATCAAGGGCGTCAACCAGGCGTTGTCGAAAGAAGTAGCCGCGGGCTGAGTAAGCAGGGCAAGAGTCCACAACTTGCAATTTGTCCATCAACCATATCTGGGGAGGGATGAAAAATGAGAGAATAAAGAATAGAGAGATGTGCGATGAGAGAAAAGTGAGATGAGGGTTTTGTGAGAAAAAACCGAGCCTGAGGGCCGAGTGATGTGAGCAAATACATATGTGAGCTTGGGTGGGAAACATTACCTGTAGCAGTAGTGGACTCCCTGCAAATCTAGTTGTCTCTTGGCGGCAGAAAGCATCCAAGCCCATCAGTGTCTCGGCCAATGTCATGGCGATACAACTCCTTCCTTCCCTCAAGCCTTGAGCGACTTCAATCAAACGGATGCTAGCTCCTCCGGAGCCCGAGACAAACAGAAAATGAGATAGCATGCACAAGCAGAGGGCATGTTGTCGGAAACCTTGCCAATGATGGTCGCTGCGGTCACCGGCATCAGAGAATCGGTAAATCAGGCTCGGGATATCCAACATGCCATCACCAATCAGAGATCGAGCATCATGCGCGTTGAGACCGCACATCCGCCCTAAAGCTTGGGCGTGGCCAAAACGAGACTGAGGCAAGATCTCCTCTGAGCATTCAGACTCCATCAAGACTTGAAAATCTTCGAAAGTGGGACATACCTCTTGCCCTCCGAAGCTAAAGACATGCGTCACCGGGTCCCAAAACCTCGCCGCGGCATGGAGGAAAAGAAGATGTAGCGGAGTCCGGCGCAGCGTGAATAGTGCATTTAAGCCGAAACCCCAGAAGTTCAACTTTTCCGAGCCGTCTAGAGAAGAGATCCAAGATGTGAGATTTTTTGCGAGAAATGCCTCAATTTTTGTGAGAAACAGTGATGAAATGAATAAGTTCCAAGGTTGGGGCTTTTATAGAGGGTGAAACACTATTCAAAGGACACGTGTCACAATGCTGGAAGTTGCAGGGAGAGGTGGCCGGCCGGCCATCTATTCTAGCAGGCCGGCCACCCTTGATTCAAAGACTTGGCCGGCCGGCCACCCTCCAAACCCCAGATGCAAAATGTAGCCGGCCATGCATTGGTCCTGTTTTGCCCTCCGGAAGAAAGTCTGAGGCATTTCTACGCATCGGGGATGTCGAAGGCCTCCATTTCTCTCAGTTTCGGATATGTTCCATCATCCAGATCGTTCTTCCGAAGTACGCTTTGTTGTACTTTTGCTTATCGAGTTGTTGCTTTGTTTATCGAGTTGTAAGTTTTGTCGAGCTGTCGCTTTTGTGTTTTGAGTTATTACTTTTTGTTTACGCAATTTTGTTAAGTCTTGTTTATCGAGTCGTTAACATTGTTGTACTTTGCTTATCGAGTTGTAAACTTGCTAAGATTCTGTTATTTCTTAGTTCGAGTTGTGATTTGTTGCGTCGGTTCATTACCTGACCTGGTAAATACACAAGGCACATTCTCATTCAATCTCATTTTGTGCAAAATGATGCGATGCGATACTAAGAATTTCAAATACAAACATCTTTTCAAAAGCTGTTTCATTCCATCATGTTTTGCAACAAATAAAGGTACAAGTTTTACAGAAAATAAAACTGCCTAACAATATGCAAGTGCTACAAACTACTAGCAAAAAGTAAAATAAAAGGAAATAGCATCAATATCCTCGGGAACGGGAATGAGGAGGCCCTCTCATCCTCTTCTGCGGGACAACCTCTGCACCATCATCACCATCCCTCAGCCTCGCCTCGTCTCCACTCCCGGAACCAAGACCGGAGCCTCCCTCCCCAGCAGATGTCTCTGACTCACGGTCTGCGACCTCCTCCTCCTCCTCAATAATGGGTGCCCTGCGTCTGCGAGACGACCCTGCTCCTCGAGCTCCTCGAACAGGCCTAGATGGCCCTGCTCCCTGAGAAGGCCTGGATGGCCCAGCTCCTCGAAAGGGCCCAGATGGCCCAGCACCTCGACCTCTCTGAGAAGGCCCAGGTGGCCTGGCCTGCGACGGAGCATATACGGGAGGCATCTGAAAATGAAGAGTTCAATACATCAGTTCAAATATGAAAAGCAGACGCAAGTACAATATGTGAGTGGAGTGTGTGTCAGATGTGCTCTACACAGCCTGTCAATACAGCAGAATGTTCAAAACCAGTATGTTATCGGAAATATGCTAAATACGGGAAAGATGGACAGTACCTGCACGCCCATGATGGCTAGCTGTGCCTCCCTCCGTAGGATCATGCCTTCGAATGTGGCCAGCATCCCGAGCAGCTCGTCCGTGTACTCCACTGGAGGCTGCAAATACAAATGCAAAACTATCAGTAAAGGAATGAATGTCCAAATATCTAACTGATAAATCAAAGCTGAAAAACATACCGGGGGTGAATCAGGGTCTCTGACATATCTGTGGTCAGGAAGAGGAGGCTCTAGCGAGACCTGGTAAGGAGTCCCGAACCGCCAACTCGTCAACTCGGTCGGCATGTCTGGCCACCCAGCATGATGATGAAGACTCGGAGGGATCGGAGGAATAGAACTACCTCTACCCCTAGATGCACCAGCCCTGCTAGAGGAAGGGATATCCGTAGCACGGGCACGACTCGAAGATGGTACATCAGTAGGCCTCAGCGTCGGAGTACGCACTCCCGTCAAGGGGGGCATCAGATATATACGACGGTAGGTGGCGTAGTCCCCCTCCATGAGATGTAACAAAGCATCGGTGCCCTGCATAGCACTAGTGACCTCCTGGGTAGAGAGTCTATCCGCAGTCCGCATAGTGGCTGGAGGTACAGCGGGAGGGTCCTGAGAATCGTACCCCCACACCTGGCGCAGAAAGCGTTCCCCCAGGAACCATGCCCTACCCACTGGTCCTTCGAGCAGGAACCTATACTGGGAATTACTCGATCCTCCGGGATACTGATATCGGAGACCATCACCTAAGACCGCCCAGGGCTGCCAAGTAATCTGCGGATAACCAGTGCATAAATCAATCAGAAATCAGGAATATACAGGGCAGATCAAAGATGAAAATGAAAGGAACTGAGAGTTCTGAAATACCTCTGTCGTCCGCACAGTATCAAAATACTGTCGCAGGCCGAAGAGAGTCTCTCGAGGTCTCGGTCGGTGCTCGCCCTCGAATACCAGTGAAAACGGAGCCATAAGGGGTCCTGCCACCTCCATCTCCGGGAAAATATACGTACACCCATAGCTGAGAAAAGCATGTGGAAATGTGAATACAAGTGCTAAAGCAAAATACAGAGTGCAAAGTGCGCCGTGTGTGCAATGACCAAGTAATGAGGAGCAGAAATATAAATCAAAGGACAGAACGTACCTCCCAGGCTCTCCAGCCAGTCTCCCCGCCCGCGAGAGGCTGCTCATGTAACAATAAGGGTAGCCAGGCCGCGCCACCCCAGTCATACCGTGCTGACCTGTGATAGGTCCACCAAGGCACTCAGCAATAAATCCCAACAGTGTTCCCCCTATCGCAAACAAAGTGGTGCCAAAGAGGAACATGAGGAAACCTCGGGTGTACTGCTCAATCTCCTCAGGAGACTCAGGCTCCATCTCTGGCCTCCGAAAACGGGAAGAGAACCAGGTGTACCGGACTCTCCCGGAAGCTCTGTCTATAGGTGGGCGAGCCCCCAACAGATGTATCCATGCGGCCTCCCATTCTCCCATATCCTCATCATAAGGTATGGGCCAACCGCCTATGTCTAGGCCGGTGAGTACGGCAAAATCCAGCGGGGTCATGGTCATATCCCCAGTGGCAGAAAAATGGAAAGAATTGGTGGTGTCCCACCATCTCTCCACCAGAGCAGCTAATAATGTCCTACTGGCAGGACAGTGTGATAATCCCATGCAGAATGCTCCGAACCCCGCTGCGTCAACCAAATCCCGAACAGCCTCCGGGAGCTCGGCGTACCACTCTCTCGCGGCAGTGGAGCCATATCCTCGCACGGCGCGAGAGCCAACCTGCATTCAGAATGAATACATGTGTTCAGTACGCAATAAAATACAAGCTGTGTGCAAATGAAATGAAGTAGCAGTGTGCAAATGAAACTAATCAGTGGGCTGCGTGTTCACTTTAATTACCCTGGGCTGCGTGTTCAGTAAATCAGTGTTTTGGGCTGCGTGTTCAAATCCTAATCAGTGGGCTGCGTGTTCACTTTATTTATATATGGGCTGCGTGTTCAGTAAATCAGTGTTTTGGCTGGCGTGTTCAAATCCTAATCAGTGGGCTGCGTGTTCACTTTATTTCTATCTGGGCTGCGTGTTCAGTAAATCAGTGTTTTGGGCTGCGTGTCAAATCCTAATCAGTGGGCTGTGTTCACTTTATTTATATCTGGGCTGCGTGTTCAGTAAATCAGTGTTTTGGGCTGCGTGTTCAAAATCATTAATCAGTGGGCTGCGTGTTCACTTTAATTAATCTGGGCTGCGTGTTCAAAATCATGTTTTGGGCTGCGTGTTCAAATCCTAATCAGTGGGCTGCGTGTTCACTTTATTTTATATCTGGGCTGCGTGTTCAGTAAATCAGTGTTTTGGGCTGCGTGTTCAATCATTAATCAGTGGGCTGCGTGTTCAGTAAATCAGTGTTTGGGCTGCGTGTTCAAATCATTAATCAGTGGCTGCGTGTTCACTTTAATTACCCTGGGCTGCGTGTTCATAATCAGTGTTTTGGGCTGCGTGTTCAAATCATTAATCAGTGGGCTGCGTGTTCAGTAAATCAGTGTTTTGGGCTGCTGTTCAAATCATAATTAATCAGTGGGCTGCGTGTTCAGTAAATCAGTGTTTTGGGCTGCGTGTTCAATCATTAATCAGTGGGCTGCGTGTTCACTTTATTTCTATCTGGGCTGCGTGTTCAGTAAATCAGTGTTTTGGGCTGCGTGTTCAAATCATAATCAGTGGGCTGCGTGTTCACTCTAATTAATCTGGGCTGCGTGTTCAGTAAATCAGTGTTTTTGGCTGCGTGTTCAAATCATTAATCAGTGGGCTGCGTGTTCACTTTAATTACCCTGGGCTGCGTGTTCAGTAAATCAGTGTTTTGGGCTGCGTGTTCAAATCATTAATCAGTGGGCTGCGTGTTCACTTTAATTACCCTGGGCTGCGTGTTCAGTAAATCAGTGTTTTGGGCTGCGTGTTCAAATCATTAATCAGTGGGCTGCGTGTTCACTTTAATTTCTACCTGGGCTGCGTGTTCAGAAAATCAGTGTTTTGGGCTGCGTGTTCAATCCTAGTCAGTGGGCTGTGTGTTCACTTCTAATCTGGGCTGTGTGTTCAGAAAATTTGGTATTTGGGCTGTGTGTTCAATTTCAATAAAAATTAGTGGGCTGTGTGTTCACCATCAATTCGGACTGTGTGTTCAGAAAATCAGAGTTTGGGACTGTGTGTTCTACTCGTAGTCAGTGTGCGCCGTGTGTTCACCTTCTTCAAATTCGGGCTGTGTGTTCGACAAATCAGTGTTTGAGCCGTGTGTTCAATTCTTAACTAATGTGTACCGTGCGTTCACAATCAATCAGTCAATGAGCCGTGTGTTTAGCAATTCAAGTGTTTAAGTCACATGTTCGGAGTGCAAACAAAGTACTATGTCATAAGCTAAAACTGTGTGTTCAAGCATGGCAAAGCTACAAAGTGCACGAAAAATGCAGAAATAAAGTAAAATACCTCTCGTGCTTCGTGAGAGAGGTGCTGCTCCGGCTCTCGCAGAAGTAAATCCCCGGGTGCCCGGTCATTGAACTCGGTGAAATGACGGAAAACGGCCCGCGGAAGCACATGCACCGGCGGGGCGTACCTCCCGGGAATAAAAGGGCGGACTCTCGGGGGGAGTGCCATAATATCAAAATCATCTCCGGCACCTGGAGGACCTCCGCCATGAGGGTAGTCACCCGCCATTTCAAGAAATCTGCAAAAAGGAGCAAAAATGAGCAAAAATGAGCCAAAATTGGAAAAAGTCAACAAAAGTCAACTCCCGAGAAAATCTTCCAAATATTGAGACAAACTTACCTCAAGTGGTGAAAACGAGAAAAGAAGCTCCGAAATCAAAATTTAGTCGACTCAAAGTGCTTAAAACTGAAAGATTTCGCGAAAACAACTTGCGTGGGAGGCTGAAAAGCGCGTATAAAGTGCAGATCTGAAAGAAAAAATGGTTTGGGAAGCAAGAGGAGAAAATTTCACACCTGGGGGAGTGATTTCGGATTGAATGGATGAGGATATATATAGAAATGAGGCAAAAGAAAATTGCCCCTGCTTTTGGCAGGTGGCCGGCCGGCCACCTTTCCTAGCTGGCCGGCCATCTGCTTTTTGGAACATGGCCGGTGGCTCCCTAGGGCAACCACCTGGCCGGCCATGTCCCCCACCCCCCCCCTAGCTCTCTGCAAATTTTGAGGAAGATTGGAGTTCCCGGGACCTGAAAAAGTTCAAGAAAAGTGCACCTCCGGTCGCGAAATTGCTCCGCCGGAACTTCAGCTGCAATTTCTGACATGTGTCTCATCATCACTCATCAAAATCAAGGTGTATCCTTTTTGAACATGTTGTAACCTCTCCGGGAGGTGAACCCGAGGCCGCGTTTGAGTTGCCTTCATCGAAATGTGCGTTTTCTTACTCGTTATTTCGCAACAAACGGGCGCCCTGATTCGTGCTCATTTTGCATTGTTTTGCATATAACTTGCATTCTCATGAACGTTTTGCATTGTCATGCATGATTTCTTGGTATACCATACCTCTGTGCTTGAGCGTGCGTTGTCACGCGTGTTCCTTTCTCGCATTGTGTTGCATTCACTCGCCGACACTGCGTGTGTCAAACTTTCGGAACCACAGGAATCACATTGAATATATGTTGTTAGCATATTGTTCTTGTTGAATTTCTCTCTTTTGCAGGCACGATATTGTATGTACGGTTCATTTGAGGCTGGTGCGACCAGACGAATCGCGCAGGTATCGTATCTTCTCCGTGTGAGACGCGACGAGAATTGAATGATTCTCCGCATCCTAACTGCATGAAATGTAGTTGTTGCTTTGCATTCTTGCTTAAAATTGTTGCATCTATTTGCGAATACTTGCCTCATTACAGCTTGCTGCATTTGCATGATCATTTGGCTCTGTGCATGTCGCTTTGCATTTTGCCCCCCCTGCCTGCGGGCACGCCTGCGGGCGCATATCTCTGTTCATCTTGTATGATTGTCTAAGTCTTCGGCCTTGTCAAAAATGGGTCGTCTCTGGGCTTTGACATTCACTCCCGTCACTTGTGACTTCCGAGTTCTGTCAAAAAGGGGCAACTGTAGACACCCCATTTTTGACCGACCTTAAGACTCAGATGTCACCGATTGAGTGCTCGGTGATGTTGCATATTGTGCTCGTTCAGAAGTCTCAGAGTCGCGGCCGTGAGCCCTGCCTCCGGACTTCCGAACTCTCTTCTGTGCCTTGCCTCGGTTTGCGAACCAGACTCGGTTTTCTCTGTTTTCTTTCCTGAGGGGAGGGAGAGGTCCTGTAGACCATCTCTCAGTGGCCGTGGGCTACATTTCGTGGCCGTAGGCCATTTTGCCCATTTCGGAGCCCGGTTCCCGGTTTTCGGAGCCGTCAGGCCGTGTGCCTCGGTTCGGGACCACCCAACCATCTCCGATTCCTCCGGTTTTTGGCATGCATCTCATTTACTCCCTTTCGAGGGACACTGGGGTCTTAGATACCCACTTCGTGGCCAAACACCACTTTCGGTGCTTAACGGCCGATTTTCGGGACCCCGAACTGCGTGTTTTGGTCCCCGAGCATTCGTTTTGCATCGGTTTTCGTTCATTTTTGGCAGGTACCTCTGTTTTATCACCAGGAAGATCACTGGAGGGTGGGAGGCTAGTAATTGTCTCAGCAAGCAGTTATGCTCTTCCGGCGCCCCCCGGCGCCCGTTTTTCTCACTTCCGGGCTAATGTTGAACACCCTAGGGCCATTTTCTTCGAGCCAAAACCACATATTTGTGTTGTACACACATGGGAGGACCCTAAAAACATATGGCCGGCCAATAACTCAACTTGACCCTTTTGAACCCCTCTTTAAATTGGCCTATTCTCTCTCCTGTTTTAGAGTTGTCAAATTTGAACCACAGGGTTGTGATCAGGAGACATGGGAGGACACCAATACTTGGTGGCCGGCCATTAATTCAACATGACCTTTTTGACCCTTGGCCGGCCGGCCATGGGGGGTGGCCGGCCGGCCACCTGCAGCAAAAGTGCCTAGCCGGCCATGCTTCCCTCAGTGCATACTTTACAGCTGTATAGCTGTTTCCCCCAGAAAATATCTGTATCCGGGGGATATTTTAGGAGGGAAAGCCTGGGTGCATTTCCCTCCACTTTTACACCCCTCCTTTTGTCCATATAAGGAGCCTCCCAGCTCTGTCCCTAGGGTTAGAAAATTGCTCTCAAGCATACACACCCATATCCATCTATATCTCTCTCATTTTCCCTAAGTTTTGGTGCCATTTCTTCATCATCTTCAAGCCCCACCACCACCACTCCATTTCCAGCAGCTAGAAGGCACCCATTCTTCAAGCAAGAGGCAGCCAAGACTTGTCTACAAGGGTAAGCTTCCATTTCCCTCTTTTGTACCCTTTTCTTGCCTCATTTCTTAAGCCTATTTGCTCACTGTTTTAGCCTCCGACCTTAACTGAAACTAGGTCTATTTTGAGCTATTCTTCATGTTTGTTCAAGGGCTCAACTCTGTTTGAGCCCTCTATGGTGCACTTGTTTCAATATCATCTTGTATGTCAATATTTTGCATGCTTTTTCTAGCCTATGAGTGATCTGTTTTAGAGCATAATGTAAACTGTGAGTGGGCCTATTTTGAGCCCCTCTTCAACATTGAAGAAGGGCTCAACCCTGTTTGGCCTCTCTATCATGCACTTGCTTCACAATTCCTCCAATTTACCGTAAATTTGCATGATTTATTTGACCTACATGTAGTCTGTTTTGGAGCATGTCATGAACTGTGAGTAAGCTTATTTTGTGTCCCTCTACAACATTGTAGAAGGGATCAACCTTGTTTGGGGTCTCCATGTTATACTTGTCTTTATATCCCTCTTTGGCCCCCTATTTTTGCATGCTTTTTTAAGCTTATCTAGCCTCTGTTTTCGGCCATGAGAAGTACTGAAAATATCCATATTTTGGCCTTCTTGTCATATTTCATTAAGGGTCTTTGCTGGTTTGATGAATGTTTGGGGTACCTCATGTTATAGCCTTATGTATCCTCAATCTTGCATGGCATTTTTAGCATGTTTTCATACTGAGTTGGGGGATGTCATCTACTGTAAATGTTCATATTTTTAGTCCTTCATCAGTGTTGTAGAAGGAAATTTTTCAGTTTGAGCATCGCATACATCACTTGTTTCAATACCCCTCTCTTGCCCCCACTTTTGCATGCCATTGTTGTCCTATCTATGCTTACTATTTCGCCATGTTTTGTACTGTAAAAAATGCTATTTTGGGGCTGCCTTGCTACTGTTTTGCATGTCATGTACCAATTATGCATGCATTGTATGGCTATAGGCCATTTCGGGCGCCTAATATCGCATTTCGGGACCATTCCGTGCATTTGGTGTCATTTCCCCACCTTTCGGGACTGTTTTGCATCATTTGTGAGTGCTGAAATTCCATTTGCATGTTTGCATATCATTTTCTATGTCATTTCATGCTTTAATACATTGCCTCGGTTTGCGCGCCCGTGTGCACGCATTTCGAGGCGCTTCATTTTCATCCATTGGCCTCTTATGCGAGTGTGGCTGAGGCTCTCTCATGTTAGTGTAAGTCCATTCTGCATTCTGCATGTCATTTCAGTCTCATCGCATTCCGTATGCCATTTTCTCGGTTTGCGTGCCCGTGGGCACACATTTCGAGGCATCTCATTTTCATCCGACGGCCTCCCGTGTGAGTGTAGCTGAGGCTCTCTCATGTTAGTGTAAGCCCATATTGCATCGCATATCTCATCTTAGTTCTATTGCATTCCGTATGCCATTTTCTCGGTATGCGCACCCGTGGGCACGCATTTCGAGACATCTCATTTTAGTCCCACTATATATCATATTCCATGTCATTTTATGCCTTTATGTCATCGCCTCGGTTTGCGCGCCCGTGTGCACGCATTTCGAGGCGCTTCATTTTCATCCATCGGCCTCCCGTGTGAGTGTGGCTGAGGTCCACTCGTGTTAGTGTAAGCCCAATTTGCATTGCGTATGCCATTCCATGCCTTAGGATCATCGCCTCGGTTTGCGCGCCCGTGTGCACGCATTTCGAGGCATATCATTTTCATAGCATTGTGCATGCTAGGATTGTATTTTAGTTGCATTCATGCATATCATGCATATTGCATCGTGTTCGGGATAGGAGTTAGCCCGGGCACGGGAAACGAGGCGCGTTTCGTACTCCGAGTGACGGAACGGGCCTCAATTCCCAAGTCACTGACACTCCAGATCATCCATGATGGAGTTAGGTTTTGTTGTAGCATTCATCTGCATTCACCCTATATTGAGTTGTGCAATCCGATTCCTCGGCCATCATGCATCGAGATGCGTGATTGGTGGCACGAGGATCGAGGCATGCATATATTTGTGAAATACATTGCTATGCCCCTTTCCTGCTCCCTGTTACAGCAAAATGAAGAATCAGCAAATTTTCAGAGTCGGGCACGCATTTCGAGAAACATTGCAAACGGAGGCTAATTGGGGCATCCTAGTGGATTTCCGAAAAGGCAGCCCAGCATACATCATTCAGCGGAAGTGGGGCAGCCCCTAGCTTGCATGCCAGTTTACAGCTTTCTTAGTTTAATTTGTATATTATTAGGAATCTGTATATTTCGGACTGTATTATTCTTTTATTCGGACTGTATCATTTATTCAGACCCTCTACGCGAGGGCATAACTGTAATAAGTGTTCGTGAGTGTGATGTATGTCTTCCAACCCCACGTCTTTCTTCCCTTTTATTTACCCGCTTATGATGGTTAGATTAGGGCATATTTCAATTAGCATAGCATACAGTATGACAGCATGTTTGCATCATTCATCTATTTTGCACGCACCGGGCTCGGCGCATCATACTAACTGCATTTGTATTTCAATTCCATATTGAATACGTGTTAGTTGTAGCATTCCATATGCCATGTTTAGAATAGCCGAGCCTGCTATAGTTGCATCTTTGCATGTGTTGCATTAGGCATCTCTGTATAATTAGGATCATGCATGATTTCTAATCAGTTTCTGTTTTTGGCTCGGAGTACTCGGTGAGTTTTATGCTTTAGCATCCTTGCATGCGTGTGAGTGACTGCCATGATAGCATGCTTACCATGAGGCTATGTGCTTATGTGATATAACTGCCTTGAATGCCTGTGGGTGGAGGCTGTGTTACTTAGATTGGAACAACTCATCAAATGTTTGTTTTAAGCCCACTAGATAGTGGCAAAATCATGTTTTCTAAAGCCCACCTGAGGGTGGCAAATCCACGTCTTAGCCTACCTGCGGGTAGCACCATCAAACCATTTTCAAACAAACAAACATGAAATGTTTTGTTCCAATTCAGGCGACTTAGTCTATACTTGTTTGCCACGAGCATCACATAGTAACCTAGGCTAATAATCAGAATAAGAACTCACAATGTTTTCAAAACAGATATCATGGTTAGTAGAGGCCGGTCTTTGACCGGGCGAGCGGGGGTGCTCACGAAGTGACCTTCCCCAATCGTACCCAAGTTCCCGAGCCGAGGCAACTTTGGTGATGACGAACACGTGGCCTTCGGCACCGAGTCAGGGTTTCCTAAATTTTCCAAAAATAAAATATTTAGGTGGCGACTCTGTATCTGGCAAAGCAGTCTATGTTTGGCACTTCTTTCAAAAAAATCTGTTTTCCAAAACGATTTGCCGGATTTGGACTCTTTGGTTCAAGATTAAGAACCGTGACACAAATCGAGTCCGAGCTGTAGCGAGGTCCCCCGCGGGCTTGTTACACTCCTCTCTTGATCATCTTCATGATAAGGAAGGGCAGAGAGGATAAACATCTCCTAGAAACACTCTGTTTTGCTCTATTTCAACTCTATGGCAGCAAGGCATTTCCCAAAAAGCAGTGGCCGGCCGACACCATTTTGTTCGGTCGACCACCATTTTGTCCGGCCGACCACTTTCCAAGGCCGGTTAGCCATCTATTTTGTACAAGCCATGGCATTTTTATAACAGAACAGAGCAAAATCTGAGGCCGAAACAAAATAATTTTCTGACTATAAACAAAACAGAATTTGGCAGCAAACAGAGAGGTTTCTGGGAGGATGTTCTTGGTTGCGTATGCACACGGCCCCTTGCCTCCTGTTCTCATCCTTTAAATTAGTATTTTAATATTAATGTGTTGTAATTAATTAGTTAATAATGTGTTGTAATTAATTAGTTAGATTCATTCGAATTTATAATAGCTAGTTAATTCATTTGGTGTCATAATAATTAGTTAATTAGGATATTCATTCGGACCCTCTTGTGCGAGGACAAATTTGTGACACTTGTAATATTTTGTAAGTCTTCCAACCCGCATTCTTTCTCCCTTTTATTTACTTGCTTACTATGGTTGCATGTAGTATCATATGTTTGGTCTCATATCATAACCATGAATTGCACCCATTTTTGCATACATTAGGATTTGGCTCATTATACTTGATAAGCATCGATTATTTCTTACTTGAATACATGCGCTACCATATGCCTTGAATTGATCCATATGTCATGTTAAGAAGCCAAATCCGATAGTCGCATTTTGTATGTGTTGCATTAGTCACTTGCATATTAGAACATGCATTTTTCTAGCTATTTTCTTCTATTTTGGCTTGCCTCGGTTGAGTAATAGGTGAGTATTTCTTACTTTAGCATATTGCATGTGTGTTAGTGTTGCCATATATCAAGCATATCACCATGAGACTAAGTGCTTATTTGATATACTTCTTGAATGCCGGTGGATGAAGGCTATTTCTCTTAAGTTGGGATGGTTTGATTAATGTACATATGAGCTCGCTTTTTCAAGTAGCACATATTCAAAATTCTTTTCAAATAAACATGAAATCAAAGCATTCCAAATTGGGTGAAATAGTCTATACTTGTATGCCTCACATAGTAAAGTTAGCATAATAATCGGAACAAGAGCATATACTGTACATAAAAATCACATCATGATTAGTAGAGATCAATCTTTGATCGGGTGAGTGGGGTGCCCAATTAATGACTTTCCCCTCTCATACCTAAGTTCCCGAGCCAAGACACTTTGGTTATAGCGGACAAGTGGCCTTTGGCATGAGTCACAGGTTTCCTAAATTTCCCAAAAATATTTAGGTGGCGACTCTGAAATCTGGCAATGTAGTCCATTTTTGGCATTTCTGATTATAAATCGATTTTTTCAAAGATTTCTCTCATTTGTGTTTTTCTGTTTCACATTGCACTTGTAAAACCAGATTCAGAACCACGGCAGTCTGAACTATAAGGCTATCGTATCCGAGGAGACTAAACCCCTCCAAAGAGCACAAGAAACCAGCTACAATGATGTTTTACCATTAAATGTTGATGAGTAAAATTGACTTATGGAAGTTTTGGTGGAATAATGAATCAATTTGTATTTCTTATCACTATTCAATGGCTGCAATCACTTCAAAACATTGTCATTTTTTTTTCCTAATTTAATTTTTTTAAGATGAATTTATTTTGTCAAAGAAAGAGATTATAGAGGTCATGGTAATTCAGTATAAACTTATCTCCGAAATGGCAATTAGTATTTCAAATAATACTCTCTCTAGATCAAACATCATTTGAATAAAAAGCAGATGAATTAAATTGTGAAGTTGATGTATTCTATACTGATTTCTTATATCCATTTCTTAACATCAGTGGATGCTAGCTCCACTTATCCTTAATCGATAACATTCAGACAAGGGAAATGGATATCTTATTATTTTTCCATGATGACAGCAAGTTCAAAGTTACTTGGATCTGTAAGAGTTGAGTTTTAATGACTAGGACCTAACATTCCCTTTGCCAACATGCAAGACTGCTGATCTCTCTACTCATATATCTGAACCTTGCAAGAAAAACTTGTTTTTGCAAAGTTTATACAGAGAGGAGCAGGAGAAATCACATATGACAAATGGTAACAATAGTGGGAAGCATGCTTTTCATAGTGACATTCAAGATAATATAGTTGAAGCTCTAGAAAATAAGGTTCAATATTGGACAGACTTTTCAAAAGTTCACTATGATCCCCAGAGTCTATACAAATATAATGGTTTTCGCATGATTCTCTATTTTGTATGGAATTATTATTTTAGATTGAAATATACTTAGTTTGTATAGAATTTGACAATAAAAGTTATTCCTTTTTGGATGGTTGGAAGTGAAATGGATGCAAATTGTGAAATGATTAATAATATAAGTATTGTTTTGTTTATATACATGGTATGTGTTGCACGGAATACATGCAGGTTATGGACAAATTAAAAAAATAATAATATCATGTTTTTTGTCACTAAATAATTGGTAGCCAAAAAGGAAGTAAATATTTTTAGAGACTAAATAGTTAGTAGCTAAAAAAAATAAAATGAAAAAAAAAACTTTTGGCTACTAAAATTTTAGTAGCCAAATAAAAAAATAGACTTTAGGCGACTAAATTTTTAGTAGCTAAAAAAAAATACACTTTAGGTGACTAAAACATTTAGTAGCTAAAAAAAATAAGATGAACAAAAAAAACGTTTTGACTACTAAATAAATTAGTCATCCTAAATAATTTTAGTTTTGGCGACTAAATGTTTTAGTCGCTAAAAATGCGATATTAATTTTTTTTGAAAGCTTTTGGCAACTAAAAGATTAGTCGCCAATTTAGCCTATCAACGATTAAAGTTTTTTTTGTCGCCAATGCCTTTACTTTTGACGACTAATTGTTTAGTCGCAAATTTAGGACTTTCAGCGACTAAATTTTTTTTAGTCACCAATACCTTCCCCACCAGTCTTCCCGCGACCAAGCCGGCGACCAAACTATTTAGTCAGGAAAACTTTTCGGCAACTAAAAAATCTAAACTTTGGCGACTAAAAACTTAGTCGCCAAAAGTGCAATTTCGTGTAGTGGGTTAAGTTAGGAATCTGAAAAATTCACAATTCGAACCGGATCAATCCAATCCGGTAGGTTTGGATTAGTTTTTCGATTTTGTGGTTCGGTTCTGGTTTGGAAATTTTGGGAATCGGTCTCTGCAGATTAGTTCCAGATTTGTGTTCACGGTTCCGAATTATAACTAAACCGAGCCATATGTAACTTAAGCCATATACATATCATACTCGCTACTGATGTTATTGCTATTCTTGTTGCGTTTTTTTAATTATTTAGCATAATTTTAGTTTTATAATTGTTGTTACCATTATAAAATATTTATTTGATGAAAGTTTTATGCTTACTACATGTTAAACCATATGTTTATTTACTAGATATTATATTTGTTTAAGTTATATTTCAAAAAAAATTGGGCAAATTAATGTTGAACAATTTATGATAAGTTAACTTTTTTTGAAAATGATATATGATTTTATTTGTGAACAAATTATGTGAAAAATCGTAGTTTCAAACCAAGCCGAACCATGTTTAAATAATTTTGTTTTGATTGATTTCATAATTTAAAAAGATTTGTTTAATTCCATAATTAGTCCTGATTTTACCCCCAAATCGAACCAATCCGAACTATACCCATCCCTAAAAAGGCTCAAACCCATTTTCTGTTAAATTTCCATCTTTATGTTCTTCGATAACTCCCATATCATCTGTGGCATATTCATTCCAACCAACTTCTCTCCACTTGCAATTAAATCTTCATCTATTTGTGTTACTTTGTATCAAGAATTACAAAAAATAAAAATAAAAATAAAAAAATCAACAATCAACAATCAAACAATCATATTTTATAATAAATGAAAAAATTAAAATCAAATAAAAACAAGGAAAATTTACCCATAAGTCCTAGTTTTTGAAACGTTGAACCATTTAGTCCTAAAAGTTTTCTTATGCTCCATTTAGTCCTATTTTTACATCAGCATGATGTAAATGATGTAAATGATCTGATATTTCATTCTATAATTTCAAAATTTATTGAAATCTGATGAACATTAGATGTTTTTCATCCTATATTTTCAAACATTATTGAAATTTGATGAACATTAGATGTTTGAAATCTAATGTTTGTAACATGACTCTGATGTTATTAACATTGTATCTGATGTTATTAACATTGTAATGGGACCTTTCAGTCTATAAGAAAACTTTTAGGACTAAACAGTGCATAAGTTATTAATTTGGGATTTATTGGTGCATCCCCCTAAAAACAATACCTACATAAAAAAATAAAATTAAAAATCAAGAATTGTATTTTATTATAAATGAAAAATTATAAAACCAAATAAAAGAAATACCATCTTTAGGAGACTCATTTAAGTTAAAACAATTTGTTGAAATGCAATGAGGAATCTCCCTTGTAATCAAATCAAATCTTATCCATTGTTGCTATAAAATTACAAGAAGAATTTAAAAAATAAATTAAATAAATAAATAAATAAAAAAGAAATTCAACATCATATCTCAATATATATATGAATTAGATAAAATGATAGTAACTTTCCCTTTTGAGTCTTTTTTTCCCCTCTTTATGTATTTTATCTAACTTTCCATCTTGCTATGAAGAAAGCAGAACTTCATGGTATTGAGGAAAAGCTGAGGAAAATAAGTCGAAAGGTTTTTAGAATGGTGGGAAATGAAAAGACAAAAAACCAAAGAGACAAAATAAATAATAAATAAATAAGGGTGTTTTCGTCACCTTAATTTTTTTGGTAGGGCTACATGCACCAATTAATGTACTAACTAGTGTACCAACACTAGTTATGACATTATTATTGACCTCACTCATTGATCACATTACAAATATCAAAAACCTTTTAAATTATGTCATATCATTAATTGATACACTAGTTAGTACACTAATTGGTGCACATACTATTATTCTAATTTTTTTACAACCACACATACATTAATTTTACTATTTATTATGATGGTGGAGTTTGTTAGAGATATTTAATAGAATAAATAATGTTTATGTAAATTTGTTACATTAATTTTACTATTTATTACGGTGGAGTGGATCGTGTTGTTCGGGTTAATGGGATTCACTACGGATCTTGTTTCGATAATCCGAACCGTTCAATGTGTAAAATTCGTCGAGTATTTCATTCTTATAAAAAAAAAACGTTGATCGGATACTTGATCAGATCAGATTTCTGTCAACAGTTTATTTTAAAAATCATATTTACCATTGATAGAAATATGATTTGATCAAGTGGTTTTTAATATCCAATTAACGTAATTTTTTGCAAGAATAAAATACTCAGCGAGTTCTATACATTAAACGGTTCAGATCATCGAAACAGAACTTGTGGTAAGCTCCAACAAGCCCAACAATACACTTCAATCCGATCTCGGGCTGGAGAGAAAGCTGCCCCAATAATGAATAGTGATTTCTTAGCAGAGGTAACAAGTCTAAAAGGTGTAATGAATAGTCTTAATATTGTTATAATGTGACGAGTTTGTTGTTCAAGCTTTACATATAAGAATGTAATAAAACTGGGAGTAATATAAGAGAATAGATTGAAATAAGGAAGAAACTAAAAAGACAATAGATTTAGATAATATATCAAAGGTGAAAAAGGTAAATAGCCATCTCCATATATGATGATAATCAGCTGGCTACAGGGTACAAACACTACAATGTAACTAATAAATTACATGAGGTCTCCTGCTAATGCTGACTGATCATGCAACAATCACTCAGAAAATAAGAAAAATGGCTTTTATTTCGATAAATCTCTCGATAACCATAATATAGGCTAAGAAGTCACTCAGATGGAATGATGTCCATGTGACTTCTCCGACGGAGTTGGAGCCGGAGGCAACACCTTCCGCGGTGGCTTATGGGAGTATCCACCATGCTCCAGGGGAGGGTTTGCCACTGGAGAGTGTGCGGCGTGGTGACCATGGTGGTGGCCATGAGTTTGGGGCTCTACAGGAGGGTGTGCCACGGGAGAGTGAGCGGGTTGGTGACCATGAGTTGGTGGCTTCTTTCCCTCGGGAGGTTTGGTAGCTGGGGTTGGTGCTTTGTGCTCATGAATGGATTGCTCGAGGAAATCTGCAAGTGAGGGAGTGGTGAGAACCACCACGGCAAGTAACAACACTATCAAGCTCTTGGGAGACATTTTTGAACTTGATAGCTTGGTGAAATACTTGATGATATTGCGTGAAATGGTGTGGCCTTTTATAATGGTTTGGAGCCATTGTTGGCATGACACGTGTAATGGTCTAATATCCTACAGTAATGATTCAAACCTCCACAAAACATCACTCTCACAACCTCCACTCATTTGTAATTGGTCCAAATAAAATAAATAAATAAATAAATAATACAAACACATCATGGGTTCACATCACAGTGAGGGTGGTGGGAGTCTCCCCAAAAGGGGGTCCCAAACATTTTCCAAAAAATAAAACAATACAAACATATCATTGGTTCACATCATTGTGGGGGTGGTGGGAGTCTCCCCAAAAGGGGGTCCCAAACATTTTCCATTATCCTATTGTGATAGTGGAAACAATAATGATAGCAACAATGCTAGGTATCATGAAAAATCTTTCATGAAAATAATCATAAAATCTTTGTGACATTTGGATTACACTTAGAATAAAACACCACACACTAATCAAGATAATTCAAGGATAATAAATCTTTCATGATCATTTTCATGAAAAATTTTTCATGATCCTTAACTTTTCTCTAATGATAGAGACCCCACAAAACACAATCCCACAACTCCCAAAATGATCTAAACCATTCATGTCACTGTCAGACACAACTCTCAAAAAAAATTCAAACACATCAATAACTAATACATCAGTGAGGGTCACAGGGTCCTCTTTTGGTCCAAAACATTTTTTTAGTGGAAATTACATAATTAAGTTGGTGAGAAATCGGAGATATTACTAGACACAACAATAATAGACCCAAATTAATAATTAATAATGTGATATGTATTAATTAATATATTAATTAGTATATTAACAGATAATGTGATATAATTTTAGAAATTTTTAGTATTTATAATTTGTATAATAGGCAGGAGTCAATAACAATGACATAACATTAGGTGAAAAGTCATTTAATAGACTTGAATAGATTTCCAAATAATTCTTCACATATTTCATATTTGATTGTATAATTCACATTAGAAATCAGGTCAACATTGAGACTATCTTTTCATATTGTATAATTGTTTTTATTGTTGCAGTTAGGGGTCGTCTTGGCCCAATTGTCTGCTCAAACTGATATTTTTAGGATATAAAAAATATATATGAAGCTTATAAGATCGGATTGAGTTGAAATGTTGTGCCTATTTAATTTGGGTTGAATTTAGGATAATATTTTGTGCTCATTTAATATTTGGGTTGGACTTACAATAATGGGCTTTAGCCCAGCCCAATCTTATATTAAAACATTTATTAAAAAATCATATTGATTTTATCATTACACTACTAGAAAAATAACTTTTTGCGTCTGTTTTTTGCGACTGATTATTTGACCGTCGCAAAAAATATTATTTGCAACGGCAAACCAGGCAAAGCAACTATTGGGACTTATATTTTCAAACAAAAACTTGCGAGCCCACCATTGGGACTCAGCCCAATTTATTTTCCTTTTTCAAACTCTCATTTCCCCCAAATCGCTCGATCTTTGATTTCTATCTTGCCCTAGGCTCTCATTTTCCCCAAATCACTCGATCGTGTCTGAGTAACCAGGTTCATTGTTAGATCAAGATTCCTCTCTCGATTTCGCACTGTAGATCACCATGGTCGTCTAAAGAAGAGATCTCTCTCTCTCTCTCTCTCTCTCTCTCTCAATGAGGCTCTTCGAATCATTCATTCGTATTTCAACTTATTCATCTCTCTACTTCGATCACTTGAACTCACTGAACTCACTGTAATTCGTATTCAACTTCTTCATCTGAACTCACTGTAATTCGAATCATTCATTCGTATTGATTTTTCCACCAGGTAGTCTGATTCTGGAAACAAGCTTTGGTTTGAATAAATCCTTCCTCATCTGCTATTAATTTGAGAGAAATGAATCAACAAATGAATATCAGAGAGCATTCACATTATCTTTGGTTTGTTATATCTCAGAGAGGATGATGCTATTAATCCAGAAATTATTCAGCTGAAGAAGCGAATTCATCAACAGGTTAGCGTGTAGCACTTGCATCAAAGAATATCTCGCTTTTCTCAACTATATTTTACACTATTTTTCAAGCAAAGTTCGTTAGTCCAAGCAAAATTGTTGCAACCTTGTTTGAACATTTTTCTCCTTACATATCTATCTGTCTCACTTGTAGCACTAACATGCTCTGTTCTTAATGTATTTTACATTATGCTCCTATAGTCTATAAGATCTGTGGAGGACTTCTGGTGCCACATAATATGCACTTCCACATATTTCATTTCTAAAAAAGAAACATATTCTAGCATTTTTTTTCATTTCACTTGAAGTAATTTTTTTTTTTCACCTCCTTGAACATGTTATTGTGTTAATATGTGCATGTTTGTTGGAACATCTGTATTCAAGCAAGGGATTGATTGCTGGTGTTATTTAGATTGGTTGATTATACTAACATTCACATATTCTCCATGTCATGGTTCTGTGGGTTACTTTTCAGGATATTGTTATTGTGAAAGTCAGTAATATACAAGTAATTGCAGTAGGAGTCTATCTCCCTCAATTGGTGAATGTGATGTGACCTAGAAGCTAGATCTTTAATAACACCAAAATCGCTCTTTCAATCTCGCGCTCTTTCTCTGTCCCTCAATCTCCCGTTTTGGATTATCTTTCTTTCTTCTCACCATGCTGTTTCTGTAGGTTCATTTGGCTGCTGGAAGTAAATTTGACATCCAAAAATATATCAAAAGGTCATTAGACGATGACTTTAAGACAGTTGTGGGACTCAGGTAATTTTCTTTCTTTATTCCTTTCTTTTTAATGCGTTTCATTAGAGCTTATATTATGTTTGATGTTTATCCACATCCAGCTTATATTCCGGACAATAGTCTCCAACCTCATCTAAGAAATTTTGTTCTTTTGTCATGATTGAACTTGAAGTTGCTTTCAAATCAACTTTTTACAGTCCATGCTGTTGGCAAACTGCCACCTTATTTGTATTGGTGATGAGCATGCATCATTCTATGCTAACTCGTTTCAGTATACCTTGAACTTGAAGAAAGTGTAGTTTACTTCTTCCTGTTTCATTTGAATTGCAGTGTAAGCTCACTTAGAGTTTATAAGAGCATGATTATCTTCATTTCCTATATCTAAGTTCAGTTATGTGCCCCACCATCCCCCCAGCCCCCTGAAATAAACAAGCACATAAATAATTAATATTAAATAAAATTAAAACTGTAGCAATAGGTCCATCTCTTCACTTGCTATTTTGCTAAGATGGTGAAAAACCTTTCAGTTTTTCACATCTTTGTCACATTCTAACATGGGCTGTCTATGTAGACCCCGCACTGTTTCACATCTTTGCACATTCATGTTTTTAATTTCTCTTTCACCAAACATTGTGTTACTCACAACTTGATGACGAGTGACTTTTGAGTACTTTTGGTTAACTTTAACTTATTTATTTTTCTCTCTTCTTTTAGTTCGGTCTTGTGTTGTTTGTTGCTGTATTTTACGTGTTAGTTTGAATTATGTTGCTTATAGGTATGCAAGTTCGTTTTTATGGTCCCTTCCGTGAAGCACTAGAGTCAAATCCACGATTTGGGGACAAGAAAATGTATGTGGTTCATCAAAGTTGATAGATAAATCTATTAATTGGTATTGTTTAGTAGATTATATTCTAGTATTGCTAGTGCTCACTTTCGCCCATGCTTTGTATTCAAAAGTTATCAGATGAACCCAGCCAATTATAGGGAGGCTCTGGTTGAGGCCCATGAAGACAAGTCCGAAGGAGCTGATATCCTTTTGGTTAGCATTGCTTATTCTTTTTTTTTTTTTCTTTTTCTTTTTTTTTTTATAAAAAAAAAAAAACTTTGATTACACACTTTGTCGTGGGACCTTATTTATGCTGAAGTTTATTGTAATTGGGTTGCAGGTAAAACCAGGTCTTCCTTACTTGGATATCATTAGGCTTCTTCGTGATAACTCCCCCTTGCCAATTGCTGCATATCAGGTAGCCTTAATTTCATTTCTCTGGTACTGTTTTTTGCACTGTACTGGGGAGTCTGATATTAAGCGGAAGTGATCATCACATTGCATTGTAAAAGGGGAAGAGCATTACATTTTTTGAAAATAAACAGACATAGAACATAGACTTAGCTGTATCATGTCAAAGCATTTGTTACGAAAGGACACAGCATTTATTTTGTGTATAACTTTTACAAATTGTTTTGTCCTATTATGGTGGTTCATATATGTATTTTGGAGCTGTTCTTTAGTTGATTCCCTTTCAACTTCATGCTATGATCTAAATTTCCTTCAGTTTCCTTCTATCCATTTTAAGTTTGTTTCATTTATGTTATCCTTGTTTTTTGGATACAGGTTTCGGGTGAATACTCAATGATTAAGGCGGGTGGGGTTCTGAAAATGATTGAGGAGGAAAGGGTCATGATGGAGTCTCTAATGTGCCTCCGACGCGCAGGTGCTGACATTATTCTCATATATTTTGCTCTTCAAGCTGCTAGATGTTTATGTGGTAAGAAGAGGTGAGACTTAATAAGAGAATTAGATTTTGCTAGATGTGAGAGGCTCCATTGGAAATTTAATATCTTAGGCTTTATGTATATTTGACCTTAGAATCAGACTATTGTCCGAAATAAGATTCTTTGTATATTCTCGAGCTTATATGCGTTTCATTAGAGCTTATATTATATTTATGTGGCTTTATGTATATTCTCGAGCTTTCCGTGGAGTTCTGCATGCATTTCATTACAGCTTATATTATGTTTTACAGTTTTTGACAAAGTTTAGGATAACATTATGTGTATCTTGCATAATCCATGTCTTATCAATCAAACCCACAAGAGAGGCTGAAGAATCTGTTGCGTCATTCAGGCAATGGGTTTTGTGCAGATTGTGGATCTCCAAATCCAAAATGGGTGTAAGTATCGTGTCTAATATTTTTTGTTGTCTATCTTTTCTTTATGCTTGATCCATCAACCAATATATTTCAATATCAAATGTGCCCTTTTTAAAAAGAAAAAGAAAAAAAAAATTTCAAGTTTTGTCTTTCTTATGTTGGTGTTTTCCAAATCATAGTATCTGTTGTAAGTTAATAACACCCGTATGATCTGAAGTTGTTTTCAAGGTAATTGAAACTCTTGTGCAAATCACTGATCTGCCATAGAGAGAGGTCCCTGACATAGTTTTATTTTGATTATTTCAAGCTAAACACACACATTGAATCTGCCATAGGGAGAGGTCACTGACATGGTTTTATTTCGATTATTTCAAGCTAAACTAACACATTGAAGTGCATTAAATTTTCAAGTCAAGTTTGATATATGTTTTTGCAGATTTTGTTGAGGGAATAGTTGATATGATCAAGCGGTTGATGTTGGGAGCCAAGTATTATGTTGCTCTTTTTTCTTTTTCTTTTTTGAAGACTTGAATTTTTTAGTACAGTGTATTTAAGGATGATAAATGGATATTATAAATTTAATTAATTTGTTAATTTTGTTATTTTTCATTTACAAAAAATTGTTTGGTGGTTGTAATTGATTTTTTTGTTGTAGCAAACTCATATGATTTTTTTTTAATAAATAATTATTTGCGACAGTAAAACAATGGTCGCTAAAAGTGCTTTTAATTTTTTAATTTTTTTTGCGACGGCAAAATAGCTGTCGCAAAAAGTAGTTTAGACGGTCGCAAATTATTTGCGACCGTTGTTTTGCGGTCGCAAAAAGTATTTGCCACCCCCACATTTGCGTCCCCCATGTGCGGTCGCATAGGCCGTCGCAAAAAGTCTTTTGCGACTGTATTTTTATTATTTGCGACGGCATGTGGCGGTCGCAAAAAGTGTTTTTTTTAGTAGTGATTAGATTTTGTTAATGTTTCAAAATTCAAATAATAATTAAAATTATCTAAACAATTAATATCTTTTAAGACCAAAAAATAATAATAGTAGCCTATATCTATTGGATTAAGTAGATGGATTTGGAATTTAACAGTTTTTTTTAGTACTCGTATTGGGATGGCTACTTTAGGCTTGATATTGGGCCAAGTTAGATTTGGAATGACACATATCTTCATATAATATAATCCAAGTCCAGCTCGAGATTTGTCCACCCTTAGTTATAGTAATCGTGGAAACGCTAAAAGTTACAAATTTCGAATGAATTTATTTATATATGGTATCTTTCTATATTTATTTATTTTTATACATATCTGGGTATCCTGACCAATTTGGGCTCATCTCAACTAATATCAAGGTCTTAAGTCAGTGACTGGGTAAATTTTTAGTGGCCCTTGGAGTGATTCAAAGTCAAAATTTTGAATTTTATCCTCAAGTCTTTATCAATTGGCCAAACCCTTAGGATCCGTTTGATTAGAAATAAATAAATGACGAAAGGTGAAAATAATAGAAAGTGAAGTAAAAGAAAAGGAAAGGAAATAAAATTTATTTTCTTGTATGAATTTGAGTAGGATGAAAATTTTACAAGGAATAACTAACTACTTTTATAACATATTTTAATTTTCTTATATTTTCATGTGTCTTTTGCAAGAAACAATAAGCTTATTTACTATGTTATTATGAGTTGTACAAGAAAATTAACTTTTTTTTTATAACTTTCACCATTTTCATGCTAAACAAACTCAAAAACAAGATTATTTTTTTTTCATTTCTTTCACTTTCTACCATTTTCATTCTAACCAAACTGGGCCTTAGAGTTCTATATTTAATCATATAATTAATGGCTTCTGTCCAGTCCTTAATCGGACTGGACAGTACTGTTGGGCCCGTGGGGGCCTACCACGAGTCCCGTTTTGATAATCTGAACCGTTCAATACGTAAAACTCGTCGAGTACTACATGCCTATAAAAAATCACGTTGATCGGATATTGATAGCTATGTGATCAAAAAGATTTTTGTCAACCGTTAATTTATTCACCGTCCATTTTTTTATACAAAACTGATTTGATCACATAGCTATCGATATCCGATTAACATGATTTTTTACAAACATATAGTACTCGATGATTTCTACACATTGAACGGTTCAGATTATCAAAACGGGACCTGTGGTGGGCCCCCACGAGCCCAACAGCACGGTCCAGTCCGATTAAGGACGGGACAAAAGCCATGCCCTTGTTTTTATTACCGAATAGTTCACACTAAACAAAATAATTAGATAATTGCTATAATTAAAGAGCAAACTCTATTGGAGCAGGGCAAATTATCTTATAATGGAATAGTTTAGTACAGATTATTTGAGTTATTTATAAAAAAAAATTATTTTGTCAAATTATGCAGTTTTTACTTAAAACTTATTAAGTAAAAATAACTTCAATAAATTGAAGAAAAAGGTAATTATTTAAAAATTAGAAGAAAAGTTTTTTTAGCCTCTTCTTTTAAATTGTAAGTTTTTAATTTACCATAAATTGCACCAATAAAATGTCTTTATATAAGCTTTTATCGTATATTAAATTTCATTTCAAGGGGAAATTATATTTCAGTCCAACTTTTCAAAAATAATTACAAAATTATGAAAAAATTTATGATTTTAATTATTAATATTTATAAATTTTATTATTGATTTGTAATTATTTTTTTCTAAAAATCACTGATTTGATATTTTTCCAAATTTCAACAGTTAAAATAATTACAATTTGAATACAATGAGGAAGGAAAAATTAGTAAAACATTCCCCTCCAACTTTGTGTAGTAGGAGAGGTTCAAGATATTTTTTTCTATTAATTAAGGTCCCTCGATTAAATTTTTTTTGTGATCATACCAAACAAATTTTGAAATTTCTCTATGAAATCAAAAAAAAATTCTCTATAAAAATTAAAATTTCTCTGTGTTGATGCCAAAAATTTCTCTGAGTAAAGCCAAAATTTCTCTAAGTTGGGCACAAATTTCTCTGAGTAGAGGCAGAATTTCTTTGTGAAAATATTGAGCGACCCCAACTATTAAAAAAATATTTTATATACTTTATCTTATAAAATGTTAATATCATGGACCTTAAAAAAAATTCTCCTATAATATTTTAGTCCAATTTTTCAAAAATAATTACAAAATCATGAAATTTTTTATAATTTTAATTATTCATATTTATAAACTTTATCCTTGATTTATAATTATTTTTTCTAAAGAAATATCAACAGTTAAAATAATTACAATTTGACTGCAATTTTCAAAAGTCAGCCAATCGCAAGTGGGAAACATAGAAACGCCTGAGTCGGCTGGCACGTGCACTTTCAACCAAAATGAATAACTAATTACATTAAAAGTTAATTACACTTTTCATTCTTCTAATTTCATTTAAAATTTACTTTTGTCCCTATAATTTTAATTTAAACAATTTAATTTTTTTCATTTTAAATCTAATTTTAATTTAGTTTTTCTGTCTAAATTGAAAGTTAAAATTAATAATTTCTAGACATTTTTAATTTGAATAATTTAATCTTTACATTTTAAGTCTAATTTTAATTTGATATTTCCGTCTAAATTGAAAGTTAAAATTAATAATTTCAAGACATTTGTCAATTTTATAAGGTTTCAATTTGGTCCCTTCATGTAAATTGAAGGTTAATTTTGAGACACTGGTTAATTTTCTAAGACAAAATTAATAAAAATTTAAATGAAATGACCAAATTAAAAGTAAACTTAAAATTTAAGGATTAAATTATTCAAATTAAAATTATAAAAATTAAAATAAAATTTAAATCCAATTATAAGTGTTAAAAATGTAATTAACCTTTAATTAAACAAGCATGCCTACAAATAGCATCCTATTCCTTCCACACATACATGCTCACAAAATCTTTTTAAAAAAGTAGATTCTAAATTCCTCTTCTTTTTTCTTTTCTTATGTTTTTTAGTGATTAAAATATTAAACAACATGGATTTCCTCAATGTGAACTGGACTATTGAGTTGACCTTATATAATTTATTACAAATTTTATTTCCATAATTTCATTTGTATCTACGTATATATTGTTTAAAAAAAATTTTAAATTGATTATAATTATAATTACATTTTTTATATATATTTCCTTCTTTAAGAGAATATACAATAAGAATAATGTTTAAAATAAATCACCATTTTTGTAAGACCAATATAGGCAAATAATATAGTTATAATTTTTTTTATAGATAATATATATATATATATATATATAAAAACTTACAAAATAAAAAAATCAAATTATCAAAATAGGAATAATGGTGGGCCTCACTGTCCATTTGGATAGTCCAATCTATAAATGTGAACTACGAAATGTTGTGCTCAATATTAAAATATAGTATATAAGTAGATCTTCTTTCAATTTTTTATTATTAAATACAAAATTAATAATAGCCTCACCAATATTTATTAATATAAACTCAGTGCCGGCCCTGGGCATTGGCCAACAAGGGCCTAGAGCCCTTCAAAATAGATCTAAAAAAGGAGCCCCTTTTATTATGGTATAGTGTAATATATTAGGTATGTTTTAAGTTTAAAAAAAATTAAAGAGAAAATACAAATTAACTTAAAATAAATTGACCCATTAAAAAATTAAAAGGCCCATTCAAAAAAATTAACATTGTAATCCACTAAAAATAGACCCAAAAAAGGGTCCTCCTATTATAGTTTATTGTAATATATTAGGTATATTTTAAATCTAAAAAAAAATTAAGGATGACCCAAACTAACTTAAAATAAATTGACCTATTAAAAAATTGAAAGGCCCATTTAAAATAATTAGCATTGTTATTCATTGAAAATGATTTTACAAAAAAATAGATTATGCAAGTATGATTAATTTATTTGCTTTTAAAAATGCAAGAAGAGCGAGGATCAAACGACACTTATTAATTGTTGTAATGTAATACTAAGTATTTTTTGTAATTTTGACACAAATTTTGTCTTTTATCTTCATTTTTTTTTCATTTTTTTTCATTCAATGAAAATAAATAAATATGAAGGGCCCCAAAAATTTATCAGTTGATTATTGGCTTTGGGCCCCAAAAATCTCAGGGCCGGGCCTGTATAAACTACATATTATGTCTGACTAATAAAAAAAATTATATATTGCATTACTTAAAAATATACTAATTGTAGCGTATGATTGTCATTAGCTATATATCAGTTTACAAAAATAACAAATAATCTTTCATGAAATGAAAAGTTTTACATTATTTTATATAAATTTAATCTCAACCAGTTAATATCAGCACATTAATATACAAACAAATACAATTTATTTTACACGTCTAACCTAATACCACAGTAATTTTCTAATCACTCAATCTTACCGTACTCATAATTTCATTCAACCTAATCTAACAATCAAGCATGGCTTCCATATCTTGACAAGTTAGTGTAAAATGCAATCTAGTTTCCACGGCCTAATTTATTCTCTAACATTGAAAAAGTACTACTGTTTTAAAAGTGATTTATCTTAGCATGGTCTTAAATCACGGACTAATGAAAAACCATGACCACAGAGGATTAAAGGGGCCAAACAAAGAGGCCCTACTCGGACTAACACTTAATTCACATTGCATTTTTCCAATTTTTCAACTCCAAGGAGAGAAGCAATAATAAATTGAACCAATTCTTATTCTTGTTATGAGTGGTGTACATGTAGAGTTCCACAGGAACTTATAATAGTCATACATAAAAATGTTATACATCTCAAGAAAATATTTTAAAAAAGGGCTTCAGAAATAAAATTACTAATCCAAATTTATTGTGTGACCAGTACCACATTAAATTTAAATACGTACCATAGTCTTTATTGCGTAACTTTTCTGCGTTGACATGTGTGTTTAAATTTCAATTTGATAATCAATAGGATTAATCCATTTATCAAAATGCTTACATTTCACTAGAATGTCTTACATTAAATATTTTCATTTGTGTATGGGATATTATTTATAAAGTATCTGTTTAGGATTTTTTTTTTTTCTCAAATTGATTAGTTATATATGTTGTATTTAATCTTAACTATGGTTCTAATTCACTAAATTTTATTCTAATTGGATACATTAATAATAAAAATTTCAAAAAAAAAAAAAAATTGAATATATAGTCTCTCTCTCCTAGAATTACGCCTTGATGCATGTTATGACAAGTGCAATTTTCACAAATATTGTTTAGATAGTCTTGAAAAAGGTCCATGTAAGTGTGTATGTTTCACAGTTAAAACAATATCATTAGATTGTATATATAGTCTTTGCTACTATCTCATACAAATGAAGAAGCAAAGAAAATGGATGACAAAGGTGCCAAAAGTAAACTCAGCATTACTAATAACAATTGTTTTACTTCTCCATTTTATATTGTCAAGGTTGGTGCCATTGTGGCCAATTGTCAAACTACTCAACTCAGTCGGGCCACCAGTTTGGTTTCTCAAGAAAACATATATAAAATTTGAAATAAATATGGAAGGTAATGGTGAAACTATTTTATTAGATATTAGATATATATATATATATATATATATACAGTGGCGGAGCCACGTAGAGTGCAGGGGTCACGTGCCTCCTGAGTTTTGAGAATATTTTTTTTTAAACATAAAAAAAAATATTTTAAATAAAAAAATTTATAAAAATATTATTTAAAGTGAAATGTCAATAATATTTTTAAAATTATGAGAATAATAATAATTATTTTGATTGAAAATAAAAAGATTATGATAAGTCATATTATTATCTATGAAAATTTTAATATAATGGTGATTTCTATCATTATTGGCATACAAACATAATTAATTTCAATAAAGATATGAAATTTATTGGATTATTAATTACATTTGACATGTGAAATTTATCCTTCATGTGTTTCTTTCCATTCATAACTAAAATGATCACTATACAAATTATAATCAAGTAACACATCTTCAATTATAAAAAAATAAAAAATAAATTACAATAGGTCATAACTAATATCAGAATGAGTCATAACTATCTATTACTTGATATATAGTCATAACCAAAATAACAACTACAAGAAGTTATAACTAAATTATATCTAACACTATAATGTGTTATAACTAAATAACACAAAGATCATAATTATGACATATGATAGACACTTTTTTTGCGGTATGTTTTATAGAATTTCTCTACTAAAATATATTATTTCTGTCTCAACGTATCTTCTTTTTTAATTTTCCAATCCACCTATAAAATAATTACTCTCCAATATTTGTATAAAATTTAATCTCAAATCCTTTAATTTAAAATTCACATTATCCAAATGAACTCTTAACAATTAAGTTTAGAAATATTTCATTGTTATTTATTATGAAAAAATAAATTAATATTATCATTAATATGTGTCCCATCTACACTGAATTCTTGACTACGCCACTATATATATATATATATATATGTTAAATGTAAGTAGATTTTTTTGACAAACTGTTTTATCACTAAACACAAAGTAATAGATCATAGATCTGGGCTTTATCATTATGACAAATGGTAAAAAAGTCACGAGATTAGAAATTTATTTATGTATAACATTACTTTTAAATTTCGTATACAAAATTATAGTTGGAAATCGTGTGACTCTCTAACTTAATCATGTAGTTTTAGTTACCGCAATTTGAGAATTTTTCTTGACACGTGTCATGCAAACAATGACTCCAAATCATTATAAAAGGTCACCCCATTTCATGTATTTCACTTAGCCGTCAAACTCATCAAAAATGTCTCTCAAGAGTTTGCTACTGTCGTTACTTGCAGTGGTGGTTCTCACCACTCCTTCACTTGCTGATTACATGAAGCCACACCCTCATGAGCACATGGCTCCAACCCCAATTGGCCAACCTCCCAAGGGAGAGAAGCCACCAACTCATCATGGTCACCACCCTGCTCACCCTCCGGTGGAGCATGGCGAAGACTTGCACAAGCCACCGCGGAAGGTGATGCCTCCATGCCCAACTCCGGCACAGAAGCCACATGGGCATGGTCCTCACAAGCCACCCCACAAACTTGCACCACCACCTCATTCCATCTGAGTGATCCCTTCCTAGTACTCTCTACCATGGTTATAGAAATATATAAAAATAAGAGCCTATTGTCATTGGATCTTATTATTCCTATTTTGTATGATCAGCTAGCACTAGCAGGAGAGAGCTCATGTTATTTATTAGCTGCATTGTAGTGCTTGTGGAGATGGTTATGTACCACTTTCATCTATGATATATTACCATAACTATTCACCATGTTTGTTTTCAGTTTTTTAAAAACACTTTTCAAAAAATTTTATTTTCTTATTTTTCGTATTTTTTTATTTTATTGAATTTTTTAATATTTAAAAAAAATTTAATTTTTAGACACCTAACATAAATACACTTCAAAAATATAGTTTTCGTGAAAAAAAATCTTTAAAAAATTCACTATATACCAAAAATATAAAAAATATATATATGAAAATTCAGTATATTTTTCGTATTTTTGTGTATTTCTTAATTTTTTTTAAATATTTTTTCACAAATATTTTATTTTTTAGATACATAAGTAAGGTGCATCTAAAAAGATTTTAAAAAATGCTTAAAATTTTAAAAATATTCATTAAAAACAAAAAAAAAATACGAAAAATAAAAAATTCAATTTTCAGAAAACTGAATTCAGGAAACTAAAATCAAACATAGGAGTGTAAAAATGGCCCGTAGCCCGGGGTAGGTTCGACCTGTATAGGCTCGGGTCCGACCCAATCCGAGCCCCTGGGCTTGGGCCATCATTTTGAAGCCCAGCTAGCCCGAGGCCCAGTGTTTTTTTTAGTTAAAAATAATAAAGTTTTGGTAAAAAAAATTTGAAAAAAAAAAAAAAAATGGTCAATCCTGCCCAAACCCGACCTAAGCATGATGCTACGCCAAGGTCCACCAGCCCGCCCAAGGCCCGAATACCTATGGGCCTGGACTAGGACCTGGATCTAATTTTTTGGCCCGTTAGCCGCCCGGCCCGGCCTGAATTTTAGCGGAAGCCTGCGAGGCCCGACATAGGCTAGACAGGGCCAGATCTACAACATAACAATTGTTTTTCTTTTTAGTTTCATCATTTTTCAAATCTATGCTATTCTTGTCATGTATGTCCACTCCAGTTTTAATTATACAGAATATGGAGAAGTTATCTGGCAAGTCCACCGTACTACCTGGTTGTATGCCCAACTTATAGTAAGGCCTCGTTTGGGAATAAGTTATTTTAATAATTTTTTGATTTTTTATAAAAAGATATATAAAAAAAATAGAAAGAGAGTGATATGACAACTTATATGACTAAAATAATTACTCCCCAAATAAGGCCTAAAATGATACATAATCATTTTGTCTAAAATATTAGAAAAAATAATAGTTACATAATCTTATACGATTGTAAAGACACCTCACATAGAATATAGGACGGACCTACAAATAATATCCTCACAATATGACATGCATCTAAATTATTAAAGCCGCCCTCCGTACTCAGACACACCCAGGTAAGCAAAATTTTTTAAAAAAAATGTTGAGGTAATTTAGTTTGTAATTATCCAAATAAAATTGTGGAGGAAAACAACCATTCAAATAGCAATAAATCTAAGAACACATATGTTGTATAAATTGTATAATTAACTAAATAAATAAATTTATGATTAATCTAATTACATTACAGAATAAAAAAATATGTTGGAATTTACAATCATATTATATAGAAATACACAATATAATAAAATAGTAAAGAAAGCAAACCGAAGCCTGTGTGGTACCACAGTCTCCTTAAAACAGATTAGTCGTCTCACCGTGGGTGTTGGAGGTACGTCGGCTTCTATCTACTAGGATACGACGGTTTAGACCGACTAATGCAGAAACACCTTCTAATAGCTTTGGCGAACCAACAATGGCATCACTCTCTCACACAAGAAGAAAAATTATAAGCAAAAGCAAACTGACCGTATATATTCTGGAAGCAAAAAATCTATACCAAAACCAAGGGAGATGGGTCTCCTTTTATACACCATGGGGGAGAGAAGAGGAGCCTCCAGCCATGAAGGCTAGCAACCAATGCCCATTACTCCTGCAAAGCTGCTGGAGTAATGGACCAAAATTGATGGGACAATAATATCTAAGATATATATTCTGTATACACAAATGTATATATCTGCAGTAGACTTAGTCCAAAAAGTTTAGGTTGATAGACCACCAATCCGACCCAGCCTAAACCTAACCCATTCCAGCAAGCCTTAAGCCTCAAGATCCAAGATGCAAGATCCACGGATCACGGACCACAAACCCAACCCTGGCCAGGGAAGTGGTAATTTTTCCATAACCAACTTGGACCATAGTCTTAGCGCAAGCCCATCCTAGAAGCATCCATAACTCCCTTCCTTCGGAAAATTTGAATGCCTCAAAGGGCTCATGCCCATATCAAAATCTTAAGGTTTAAATACCCATCAAAACTTTCATCTACAATCAATGTGGGATTAGTAGTTATACACAATTCCTAATACCTTATTCATGAGGCCATTTTTATGAGACAATTTCTCATTCAATTCTTAATAATTTTTTGTCATTCTTTTTGTGGTGTAAAGACCTTGTTACAAAGAATCTAAATCCATTTAATCCCACCTCAACCAATAGTTGGGACCTACTTTAATTTCACATTAAAGTTACCAAAAAATTAATTTTTTCCAACAATCCCCCATATGAATAAAAATTGACCAAATAAAGAAAACGAACAACGTTTATAACAAAGACTTAGAGAGAGAGTACACAGACTAATCCTGCATCAGAAAATGTAGTTGTTGGCCTTGAACCTTTTGTAGTGAAAGCCTATCGGATTTACTGGCTGACCAGTGAACGTGATGTCTTGAACTGTTTTGCCGTTTGTGTAAACCGAGACAATAGACCTCACACAGGAGTTAGTCCAACCATTGTTCTTGTTCTCAGTGGTGTGTCCGGTATGGCCTTAGAACACTAGCCTGGTTCAGTGAGTAGCGTTAAAGAATTCGACCTTACCAATTCTTAAAGAAACGACCCCACTTCGCACTCACATAGGTGACCTATATAAGGTATCTCATTATACTACGGTTGACTATTCATATCACTTAGATCATTAAAAGCATTAACTTAACCTTCCATCCCCACAAGGTATCACTGTACAAAAGAATAGGTAAGAGGATTTACCTCTTCAATGACTCACCTATGACACGAAATTAGGTTGTCCCTTTGAACCTAAATCTTGGGATCTCCAGTCAACTAGATTGGGTTTTCCATTCTGGTAACATTACTAAAGGCCTTAACTCCATTCCTCTTTACGACATTTCTACTAACTCTCGAGTTAACCTTTTGGTTAGCGGATCCACAATGTTGTCTTTAAACTTTACATAGTCTAGAGAGACAACTCCATTAGAGAGTAGTTGTCATATGAAATTACGTCTACGTCTGATATATCTAGACTTTCCATTATACATTTGACTTTGTACCTGTCCAATTGCCGATTGGCTGTCACAATGAATACAGATAGCAAGCACAGTTTGCCAAAACCATTTGTTGGGCATGAATTGAACAATGGGCATGAACCTAACCTTTCTCTCAGTTTGCCAAAGCCATTTGTTGGGCACTTTCCCCTGGGTTAGGGTGGGCTCACCCCTATGATGATTCTAATATGATTCAACTTTCGAAAGTTGTCTTCAACCATTTCAAACACTCTTGGGATTGCCATCTTCTCTTTGATTAATACATGTGCTTTGCATGCATGCTCATACACTCTGGTTGATTTAAATTGCATAATTGGTTGCTCTTGCTCTTGACGTTATTCTATACTTAACAGAGTTTTGTCGAGTTGCCTCGATTTGTGTTACATTTCAATAAGTTGTGGCAAGTTGCCCTACACTCATTTCATAAGGTACATAATGCGCTACTCTATGTATTGTTCATTTCCCTCTATATACCATGTATCTTTCCCCTGTATCGCACTGTCTTGTGCACCTGCATCACACTATTTTGTGCATTCAACTTGCATCGCACTGTTTTGTGCATTCACCTTACATCGCACTGTTTTGTGCATTTACCTTGCATCGCACTATCTTGTGCATTTACCTTGCATCGCACTATCTTGTGCATTTACCTTGCATTGCACTATCTTGTGCACTCTACACAGCACTGTCTTGTGCACCTTGCATCGCACTGTCATGTGCAAACCTACATCGCTCTGTCTTGTGCAATCTACATAGCACTATCTTGTGCACCTACACAACACTGTTTTGTGCATTCATCTTATATAGCACTGTTTTGTGCATTCACCCACATAGCACTGTTTTGTGCACCCTCATCACACTGTCTAGTGTACCCTGTATCGCACTGTTTTGTGCACCTGCATAGCACTGTCTTGTGCACCTTGCATCGCACTGTCTTGTGCACCTGTATCGCATTGTTTTGTACACCTCACCTGCACTGTCTTGTGCACTCACTGGGTCTTAAGACTTTAAATCCTCTAAAGGTGCAATTCCTTTGGTGTTTGTCATGCTCAAACGGCTTCGAGCGGTTTGGTATAGCCACATAACTGTGTTTCTAGTGAGTTCCTAGGAGATCAACTGAGACGGTGGAAACTAGAGTTTGAATGGCCGAGGCCTAGAATGCAAAGGTTCAGAATTTCTGAAGCTAAAGTCTAGTTTAAATACCCAGGGGCATATACTCGACTTGAAATTTGTGTGGTAGCCCCATAGGTTGAGGTAGCTTGTATGCGCCTCAATTCTGGATACTAAGCCAATCTAGTCTGTCACCTTGTTGGAAAATAGGGAAAGTTGCAAATATGGTCGGGGAGAAAAGTAGTACTTGTGGTTTTAAAGCACAAGATGAAGGAAGAAGTCTTAAAACCAATAAAAAGAGAAAGATCCCCAGCAACATGAGGTGAGTTATCACCAATTGCCCTTGCAAAGTACTTTCACTTCCCAACTGCTACACTTATCTATTACCTCTATCACATTGCATATCATATCTATCGCATCCATTTACTACACTATCCATTACACCCATTACATCATACCATTTATTACCTGCATTCATTTCCATGTTAAGCTTAGTTTGGCATATGCCTATACTTTTCATGTTAAAACATAGCTCTGCATGTGCACGTGCCTATTCTGCAAGAATTGTGGTCTAAGGGTTTTAGCACCTTTTCTATGTTAGGCGTGGTTTGTTTTATGTCCACGCCTTTTTCTAGGTAAAATGTTGTTTGGCCTGTGCTCCCCTATCCATTTTATCCATTACATCCATTGCATCATACTCTATCTGGTTGCATTTATCCTTTTCGTATAAACGTGATCAAGATCATTATCATCCCATTGCATTATTATTTCTCAGTAGATCATCTCCCAGCAGATCATTCCTCACCTATATCATACCACCCAATCACTTGTACTCTTTCTATGAAAAACATAGTTTTGCATGTACTCGCACCCCTTTCATGTTGAAACATGGTTCTGTTATATATAAGCACCCATGCTGCGCTGAGACCAGTATTGAGGATGTAGGCACTTAGCCTGTGTTAGGTGTCGTTTGGCATGTGCCCACTTCTTTTCTGTATAAAAGGTAGTTTGGTTTTGCACCCATTCCTTTATGATATCTGTATAGTAAGCACTGCTCGTGGTTTTGATTCTTGCCTTGCATTTCGTCTCATTGGCATCCTGCCCCTGAACTACGCTGGTTTGATTCCTTGCAAAGGGATACGTAGGTGTAATTACCTCGACCCCAGATTAACATTAATTCGTGCTTAGTTAAGCCTAGAAATAATTTAGGAATGATTTGGAACTAAATTGCATGTGTGATTGCATGATTTTGTGTTTCTATCTGTTCGGTGTAGAAATATCTGTTCACGTTTTAGTTTCGGTTAGCGAATTGAAAGCCTTATCGGCATTCGAACCAGAAATTGACTTGATTTATGTGCTTATTAGAATTTATAGAATTTTATGGTAAGATTAATTAAAATTCGATTCGGAGCGATTAAATTCGATTAAAATAATGTTATTTGGTTACTTTTGACCAATTACCACTTAATAGGCCATTTGAGCCCCACTCACCTTCTATTATTCATTTTTGATCACTCTTGAACTTTGAGAGGGAGAGACAAACGGCTGAGAGAGTGAGAGAAGGGGAAATTGGTGTAGGGCTTGAAGATTTAATCCACAAGGAGATGATTTGCTAGGAAAACTTGGAGACCATCACTAGCATAAGGAATTGAGGTCCCTAGGTGAGAATGTTAATCTCTAGTCTTGAAATTTAGTTGTTGAGATCATGAATTAATGGTGTTAGGTGGGTTAGCATGTGATTTGGACCTAAAAAGGGGAATTAAGAATGAATTCATGCATGCATGCATGTTCCATAGCATTTTAGAGTTTTATTTTCGAGAATCCTTGCATGCATGTCATAATCCAAGCTTTGTTTAGAAATTCTTCATGTTCCATGTCATAATATCATAGTTGATCATGTTTTTGGGATAAACATTTGCGTTTAGTCATGTTTGGGAAGATTTGAATTCAAGGAATTGCATACTGGTCAAGTACATGAGTTAACGTTAAGTTTCATGTTGGAATTGTGCATGATTGATTTACTCTTGGGCCATGATTTCTTGAATTGAAGCTTTGAACTTGTTGTTTTATGAGTTACTAAGGGTTTTTCAAACTTTGGCCCAGGAAAAAATGAGTTTTGGAGGGTTGATTGTCGAATTTGAGCTTGGGAGGTCAATCTGGATTTTCCAGAAAATTGACCCACGCTCGAGCGGGGACTTTCACGCTCGAGCATGAAGCCTGAGTACATGCACTTCCGCTCGAGCGGCTAGAGTCGCGCTCGAGCGTGAAATGCGTGTATCCAGTACTTTTCACATGTTTACAGTCCGTTCAAGCGAGGTAATGCATGCTCGAGTGAGGACTTGTGTCTCACGCTTGAGCGGGTATCGAGCACCCACCGAGCGTGAATTTCACGCATCCAGTACTTTTACTATAGCTTACAGTCCGCTCGAGCGGAGTAATACACACTCGAGCGGATACCTTTTGTTTGCATGTCCGCTTGAGCGGGGAAAGCCACGCTCGAGCGTGGACCTTATTTTCAGCAACTTTTGAGAAAATGTTTCCAAGGCATTTTTGCATCCTCATTCCATCCTAGGCATTCCTAGGCCATGTTTAAGATCCCATAATGAGGTTAAGAGATTAGAAGTGCATTAAGAGCCAACGAAATAAGTTTTGTACAATTAGAACGTGTGTTTCAAGTGTGTATCTGTTATTTGTTGTGTAGGTCACGTGCCACGTACCGTTTGACCAAGCTTACTCCGTCTATCTGTCTCAAGGCCCACAGAGAGTAATAACTTTGTAAAGTTATATTCAATTATAAGTATTTTCTGAGCAATGTAAATTGATCTGTTTGCCGAGGTAATATTTTCTGTATGAATGAATGGTTGTCCAATGTTTCTGAAATGTATTCGTGACATTCTTAGCCTCAAATGATAATTGTTATTTGTTCTGTTACGTCCCTTTATGGGTCAACTATACGTCTCATGAGCCAACTGTTATGGATCCTTATGTCCCTTTATGGGTCAACTGTACGTCTCATGAGCCAACTGTATCGTCTCCGTGCACGTGAGTCAACTGTATGCCTTTATGGCCGTCCCTTATGGGTCAACTGTTTCTGCTAGTGCTAAAGAATGTATCACGCAAACTTAAACAAGGCTTATGATTTCTGTCTGTATATAATCTAGACAAGTTATGGTTTTGATACGAAACTGAATTATGAATTATGAATCTGTATGGACTCATTCATATAAACCCTTTACTCTGTTATTATTCACTAGGCTTTCGCTCACTGTTTATATTATGTATGTAGGTGAGCCGGCGTGTGACCAGGGCTAGAGTTGACGGCCTTTTGTACTGTTTTGTCAGCCAACCGTTGTGCCTCCCGAGGAGGTTCCGATCGAAGTCTAATGCTATGGCTGTTTTTGTGTTCATGCTAGTCTCTGTATGTGTTTTGTAAAGACAGGTCTTGGGATGTAAATACTTTGTAAATATTGGTGTCCTTTGACTGGCATGCTTATGTATATATATGAGTTTTGAAATCTTCTATCACATGTACGTTATCACAACTCATTGGACCTTGTCTATTTTGTATTATTGCTTCCGTAGCTCCTTATTATTTGCTAATCTGTTCAGAGGCCTCTGGTAATCCACGGATTACTGGCCGGTTACAGTGCTAAATCTACAGGGGCAGGTTTGGGTCGTGACAGAGTGGTATCGGAGCACGTGTTCTACCACACACACAGGTCCGTATGAGCTTAGGGTGTCCTAGTAAGAGTTAGGGGCATTCTATCTGCATGTGTGAGTGTGTGGTAATACAACTGAATATGAAAACTGAATGTACATTTGAATCAAACGAATAAGATTATGCTTGTGTTTATTATCATTTAATGTTTGTATAGTAAGATGGAGAATGCAAGGGGAAGTGGTGAAAGTGAATCTTCAGAGGCTCGCATGGGCCAAATGGAACAGATGTTAGCAACATTAACTGAAACCTTGATACAACAACAGAGACAACAACCTTTGCCCCCTCCGCCTCCACCAACACAAGCTGAGGCAGACAATAATGACATCATCAATCTGACTTAGAAATTCATGAAAATGAAACCGCCAACGTTCTATGGTGGAATTGAACCTTTGAAAGCAGAGACGTGGCTACTTGAAATGGAGAAGTTGTATGAAGTGTTTCCTTGTTCCGAAGTTCAGAAAGTCCTCCTAGCCACCTATACTCTGAAAGATGAAGCCCGCAGGTGGTGGTTACTGATCCGAGGTGGCAATGGAAATATGACACGGGCACAGTTTAATGCTATCTTCTACGACAAGTATTTTCCCCAATGTTTCAGGGACCGGAAGGTGTCTGAATTTCAGGAACTCAAACAGGGAAGAATGTCTGTAGCAGAGTATGAAGCTAAATTCACCGAACTGGCATGGTTCGCTCCACACATGGTGGATACTGATTATAAGAAAGCACGAAAATTCGAAGGTGGATTGGATTTGGAGGTGTTTGATCGGGTGGGCGTGTTGAAATTGCCTACTTATGTGGAAGTCTTAGACAGATCCTTAATGGCGGAAGCTACCATAACCGCTATGAGACAAAGTAAAGCCCCAGCAGCTACAACAATTGATTGGAGAGGAAAAAGGTCTGGGTTTGGTTTTAAACGAGGCCGGTCCTTTGTCAGTAAGAAGCAGAACACAGGGTCTACAAACAGCTTGAGTCAGAGTGATGGGTCTAACCCGGTCTGTCCCGATTGTGGTAAAAGGCACAGGGGTGTGTGTCACCGAGTATCTGGTGCTTGTTATCGATGTGGCCAGCCAAGTCATGTAGTGAAAGATTGCCCTTCAGGAATGAGAATGCTAGTCGTCATGCGGCAAGCTCAGCCGAATCCGCCTCCGTAACCAAAACAAATGTAAAGGCCAATACTGGGAAAGAACCTCTAAGACAAGGCCGAGTGTTCGCCTTAGTGCCCGGCGACGTACCAAATACCTATACTGTGGTGTCAGGTACACTCCCTATATGTTCTCAAAATGCGTGTGTGCTGATAGACTCTAGTTCTACACATTCTTTTGTATCGCATGCTTTCTCCCAAAAATTGACTAGACCCTTAGAACTCATGACATGCATGTTATCTGTATCTACGCCATCTGGGGATTCTATGATGTGTGCTCACGTTTACCCTGCATGTGATATTACAATTGGCGACACAGTGTTATATATTGATTTATTGCCTTTGAACCTTAACCATTTTGATTGTATTTTGGGAATAGACTGGTTGACTAAATACCGTGCTACCATTAACTGTGCAAATAAAACTGTTATGTTTAGACCACCGGGTATGCCTGAATTTACTTTTATTGCGAATGGGGTAGTGTAGACGTCCCCGAACGTCCCGAGAGGGAATCCCGTTTTGTTCATTGGGCTCACTACAATTCAGGACTCAATGTCACGGTCCTGTATCTAATCCCGCAGAGTGCAATGCAAGACCGATGAATCATCAAAGAGTCTAAATCCGGCAAATCGTTTTTGAAAATAGATTTTTTTGAAAGAAGTGCCAAATATGGACTGCTTTGCCAGATACAAAGTCGCCACCTAAATATTTATTTTGGGAGAATTTAGGAAACCCTGACTCGTGTCTAAGGCCACGTGTCCGTTATCACCAAAGTTGCCTCGGCTCAGGAACTTGGGTACGACTGGAGAAGGTCACTTCGTGAGCACCCCCGCTCGCCCGATCAAAGATCGGCCTCTACTAACCATGATATCGAGTTTTGAAAACATTATGTGCTCTTATTCCGGTTTATTAGCTTAGAATTACTATGTGATGCGCACAGCATACAAGTATAAACTGGATCGACTGAGTTGGAACAAAACATTTCGTGTTTGTTTTTGAAAGCGGTTTGCTACTCGCAAGTAGGCTAAAATGCGGATTTTGCCACCCTCAAGTGGGCTTAGAAAACATGGTGATTTGCTACTATCTAGTGGGCTTAAAACTCGCAATCAATGAATTGTTCCAATTCAGATAATCCAACCTCCACCCACAGGCATTCAGGCAGTTATATCACATAAGCACTTAGCCTCATGGTAAGCATGCTATCATGGCAGTCACTCACACACATGCAAGGATGCTAAAGCATAAACACTTACCGAGTACTCCAAGCCAAAGAAAGAAGCTAATTAGAAATCATGCATGAATCCTAACTATGCTGAGATGCCTAATGCAACACATACAGGTATGCAACTAAGATAGGCTCGGCTATTCTAAAATGGCACATGAAATGCAACAACTGATACACGTATTCAACTTGGAATTGAAATACGATGCAGTTAGCATGATGCGCCGAGCTCGGTGCATGCAAGACAGATGAATGGATGTAAACATGCGAGCATAAGTATGCTAATTGAAACGTGCCCTAAAACTAACCATCATAAGCTGGTAAATAAAAGGGAGAAAGACGTGGGGTTGGAAGACATACATCACACACAGGCACACTTATTACAACATTGCCCTCTCTCGGAGGGTCCGAATAAATAATACACAACCGAATGAATAACGAATTACAGCTAATTATTACACAATCCTAATTAATTAACAAATTAACTAAAATAAATAAGCTAGCATGCAAAACAAATGAAATGGACTGCCTCAGCTCTGTTCCGAATGATAGGGATGCATGCATGCTCGGGCCGCCTTGCCGGAAAATCCATCGCAATACCCCGATTTGCCTCTGTTTGCGACTGATCCCAGAATACTGTACAAAGCTCCAGAAGGCTGCTTGACCAGCTTTTGCTGCTGGTTTTCGGTTTGCTGCAACAGAGAGCAAAAAAGGGGTATGGCAAAATATTTTCAACATATGTATGCATGACCACTCTCCCCGTCATTGCATAAGCTCTAGGGAGTGTAGTTCTCGATCCTCGTGCCACCAATCACGCATCCCGATGCATGATGGCCGGGGAGTCGAACTGCACGACTCAATATGAAATGGATGCACACATAGACACAACAAGGCCTAGACTCCATCATGGTTAATCCGGAGTGTCGGCGACCGAGAATCGAGGCACGTTTTGTCACTTGGAGTACGAAACGTCCCTCATTTCCCGCGTTTGGACTAAACCCTATTCCAAACATGATGCAATACACATGGCATGCATCAATGCAACTCTAACATGCAACCTAAACATAATGCGACGAAATGATGCAAACATGCAGAGAATGAGATGCAAACATGCTACTGGCACACACAATGCTATGAACTACATGGCATACTCGATGCAAGACACCTTATGCAACAATATGACAACATATGATTAGCATACACAATACGAATATCAAATGGCATACTCGATGCAACGAACTACATGGCATGCACAATGCTATGACTAGAATGGCATACACAATGCAAGATGGACTTAAACCAAGATGGGTGAGCCTCAGCCACACCCAAATCAGTGGCCAAACACAATGAAATTAGGCAACAAAACACATGCGAATACGCACAAATGCAAGGGACCGAACCTAAGGCACCAAATGCAACTCTATCAAAGCATGGCAAGGGATGAAATATGGCATACAAACACACGTTTTTCAGCTCTGAAACATGATACACAATGGTCCCGAATCATGTAAATATGTCACACAATGCATGCTAGATGGCCCGAATACCGAAACTAGTAAAGTGCGTTACACTAGAGGTACACAAAGCAATGCACAAATGGAAAAATCAGCCCCAAACAGACCCTAGGCAGGTCCAAGACAGTGGGAAAATGGCCTAAAAAGATGGCTCAACATGCATAGAAATGAAGCTCATGCAATGGTCCAAAAACGAGGCAAACTAGCACGACTCTCAAACGCATTTAAAGAATGGAAAACGTGGGAATATGGCATACATGTAAGCTCTGAAATATGATGCACAATGGTCCTAAAACATGGAAACACCTCAACATAAGCATGCAATAGGCCCCAAAACACAAAGCAAGTGTAACAACCCTCGTTACCGATTACTGATTAATCACTGACCACTGATTTATTACCGATTACTGTGAAATTGAGACTGCTTATGACTGATAATTGAATCAACTGAAATACTGAACAGACTGATTGAAAACTGGAACTGAATTGACTGAGTGTGCCTATTGTATTGCATTTCTATCTGTTCGACTGTTTATTTATCTGTTCGTGTGTTTACGTTTAAATTGCTAATTGAAGGCCTTATCGGCGACCGAACTGAAAATCGTTTAGTGTGTTATGGTCACCATAATTTATGTAATTTCATGGTATATTTATTTGGAAACTGATTTGGTATGATTTAACTGGATTGAATTAGATTAGAATAAATTAAATCACAGAGTTGCCTTATTTACGGAATTGCCATCGTTAGTGGGCCCTTTATTATAACATTTTTGAGCTTCATTACACTTGAGTAAACATTCCATCAGCACATTTTGGGAGCTCAAAACCGACTCTAGAGAGAGAGAGAGAGAGACCTAGAGAGTGATTTCACCTTGATTTCATTGTGAGTTGGCTTGGATCTTGGAAGAATTGAAGAGTGATAGCAACATTGAACTCCTAGACTTGTAATTGAAGACCTAGGTAAGGAATTCACCTTCTTATTGTTGATATTGAACAAGTTCTTGCATGATTCATGCTTCATTGTAGAACTAAGTCATGATTTAGTTCAAAAATGTTGAATTGTAGCTCTAATCTTGCATGCATGTGTATATTGAAGGGTTTTGAGTTGATTTCATGGCAAAATGTTACATGCATGTTCATATTTTTGGTTAAGACCATGATTTCATCTTGTTCTTGCAGAAATGAGCTCATTTGAGCAAGCTTTGAAACTCCAATTTGGTTTAAAACTCATGCATGGCATGTTTGAAGTTTATTCTTGAAAATGGGTTTGAAAATGGTTTTAATTGACTCACCTTTGGGGCTTGAATTCATAAATTGAGCTTTGAAACTTGTTGTATATTGATTTGAGATGTGTTTCCCAGAATTTGGGCCCAAGAGGTCGAGTATTGAGTGGTAGAATGCTTGGTTCGGACTTGGAAGACAAATCTGGAAATTCCAGAATTTGGCCTCCTCGCTCGAGCGAAGGATTCCTCGCTCGAGCGACCATCGTTTGTTCAGAGCTCCGCTCGAGCGAAGAAATGGTGGCTCGAGCGTAAAATTTCAGCATCTAGTATTTTTACTGTTTCATCAGACCGCTCGAGCGAAGGATTTCTCGCTCGAGCGAAGCCTTTGATTTTGGAAGCTCGCTCGAGCGAAGGAAGGCTCGCTCGAGCGAGGCCCTTATTTTCAGCAAATTTTGTAAAGTACTTTCTAAGTGCATCTTTGCATCCTCATCCCATTCTAGGCATTCTTAGGCCTAGTTTAAGGCATCTTAATGAGGATATAGATGTAGAACACACCGAGGTAAATTAGGGTAAGTTATTGATCTTCCCCCAACTGTATAGCTTAGTGTGTGTTCATCCTGTATACTGTGTAGGGTTGGCTTACCGAGGAGACGCTCTAGCATACTGTAGCCCAGAACTCTGTGAGTAACAACTGTGTAAAGATATGTCCAAAAATGATTATCTTCTGAACTGTTTACTTTATTGAACTGCTTACCTTATTGAGCTGTCTATCTTATCGAACTGTTTACTGAACTGAACTGAACTGCTTACTGAATTGACACCGCTTACTGAATTGAACTGTCCACTGAACTGATACTGTATACTAAATAAACGTATGAGTTATATTTGGAACTGTACTATGGCATCCTTGACACCTACTGTTTACTGATTTGGAGCAAAGTGCTACACTGGGAGCCACCTCTAGAATCTACGGAGCTAAGTGCTACAGTGGGAGCCACCTCTTGAATCCACATACTGTGACAGAGAGGTCTCTGTCGGTTCCCAAGTTTGGAACCACTACTGTTTACTGTTGTGATGGCCACTCGGTATTACCGATATGGAGCAAAGTGCTACACTGGGAGCCACCTCTAGAATCTACGGAGCTAAGTGCTACAGTGGGAGCCACCTCTTGAATCCCGGTATTACTGGTAAGGAGCAAAGTGCTACACTGGGAGCCACCTCTAGAATCTACGGAACTAAGTGCTACAGTGGGAGCCACCTCTTGAATCCACAAGTACTGTACTGTTCTCTGAATTGGTACTGTTACTGCTACTGTTACTGTACTGCTACTGATGGCCATCATTTACTGTTTGGTCTGTTAAGACCCGGTCTTTTAAGACCTACCGTTTACTGTACTGTTACGCCAAGGGATGTACCACATATCACTATTTTAACTGAATGACTGTTATGGCCTGACATATGAGCCACAAACTGAATGACTGATAAACTGACTGAAATGACTGGTTTTAATACTGAAAGGACATTTATTCTTAACCCCCTTTACGCATTATATTATTCACTGGGCTTTAGCTCACTGCTCATAAATATATGTAGGTGTACAGGCACCAGACCGCGGCTAGAAGCGTCAGGGTTACTTCAGTTTTGTCAAGCCAGCCTATGTGCCTCACTGTGAGGTTCCGAGCCTACCTTGCCAAGGCTTAGGGGTGTTTTAGTATTTCCCCTACTGTACTGTCTTACTGTTTTGTAATAACTGGATTGAATGTATAGTTTGAATGTTTACTGCACTGTTGAGTAGGGATTAAGTCCCTATATTGAGTGTTTGTAAATATTGTATATATTGTTCTGTACCGACTGTTAATATGCATATGTATGGAAAATCTTTTTGCATACAGACTATCACAGCTCATTGGACATTGTTTATTTACTGCATTGGCTTCCGCCAGGCCCTCTACTCTGTTTTATTGTATTACTGTTAAGCAGGCCTTTGGTAATCTCGGATTACTGGCCGGTTACGGTGTTAAACCCATAGGGCCGGGTTTGGGTCGTGACAGAGTGGTATCAGAGCGATACTTACCACGAGTTATACCGCACACACGTGTCCAAATGAGCTATAGGATGTCCTAGAAAAGAAATTAGGGCATTGCATGAACATGAAAAGTGTGTGGTTATGGTATGACTGAATATATGCTACTGTGTTAATCTATTTAAACGAGTGACTGCTTATACGATAAACTGTTTAAGTACGCAACTGTTTATGTTTATGATTACTGTACTGCCTATGTGAACTGAAACGAAATCTATATGCATACTTAAAGAAGTTAAATGAAATAATATGTAATGTTAATGTTAATACTGACTGTGGAAAATCAATGTGAAAGAAAATGAACGTGTGAAAGTAAAGGGGTCATGTGACCGTATCTGAGTTGAAATGGAAGTATACACACGTCTGATATGAAATGAAATGCGAAATCAGTAAGAACCTTTCCTATATTGATAATCACCCTGCTGTGTGTAAACAAGGGAAAGGACGAGGAATGTGGATGAAACTGAATTTTCTGATCCGAGGATCAATAGGCTAAAAAGAATGATTGAAGCCTTAACCGAAAATCTGAGATAATAAAGGCCGACATACGTGCCTGAATCAACTGACTATGATCTGATATTACTGATACAGAAACCCAATAAACTGAAACCGCCGGAATTTCTGGGAGGTACCGAACTACTGAAAACTGAGATTTGGGTTTAGAAACTGAGAAAGTATGTGAAGTTTTCTTTGAAAAATACTTTCCCTAATGCATCCGAGTTAAGAAAGTATCTGAGTTGAACAACTTGAGTAAAGTGATAAGACCGTGATCGAACATGAGATAAAATTTACCTAGCTAGTTTGGTAGGCGCCCCACATGATACATACTGACTACAAAAGACTAGAAAGGAACTGAAGGTGGGTGTGACCTAGATGTGTTTGACTGAATCGACGTTTTAAAACCGTCAAAGTGTGTAGATGTCCTGGATAGAGTATAATGCCTGAGTCAACGTGGCAGCATTGAAATATCCAAATCAACATCGTTAACTGAATCCGGAAGAATGAAACAGAAGTAACAGAAAGTGAAAATGACCGGTAAACCAATGACCTCCGTGAATGGAAAATCTCGGGCAATAGCTTTGACCAATGAAGGTCGAAGAAGCAATGTGAACAATGATATACCTATCTGTACCGTATGTGGGAAATGCCACTGGGGCGTTGTCGCCACCCAGCCGAAACTCCTTTAGAACGTGGACAGGAAGGGCACTTACCTAAATCTTGCTCACGAATTGAACCGAATAATAATGAGTCTAAATCTAGACCCTAGTTCCAGAGAATGCTCGGAACACTGAAATGACTGACGCGGGTATTACCTTAAATAGGTGAAATTGCTTGTGCGAACGTTTGTGTGGGAATCGTGTATTCCGTAATTTGGAATGGACTGTGGTTAATGAACCTTTCGAAATCTACTGTTGATGCGAACTATATGTACAACACTGTAAACCTCATGTTAACAATTAACTATGCTCTGAAAACTGTTTAGACATATGTACATATCTGCATACCTTTGCTTAAGGATGTTATTAGACTGAGTAGACTTCGGATTTGTTACCTTAACTATTGTATCTGGAGTACATTGAACCCGCGAACCTGTATTGGGACTGTTAGTAGACTCTGAACATGTACATATATGACTGTACCCTTGCCCGGAATGATTGATAAATTTGTTCAATGATTTAACCGTCGGGACTATGACCCTAGAACTGCATGACCGAATAAAGACCCCAACTGATAAACTCTAGACTGTGAATTGTGATTATAGAAAACTGACATGACTGTTTGAGTAAACCTGCGAGCCTATGCTTTAGTGACTGTATGACCGATCTGGAACCCTCGTAGGGCAACTCACTATTATGTGTCACCAAGAACCTTGGGTGATGTATTACTGTGTACCATATACCTTTATGGAAGATTTATTGGGAAATTGCTATATTGACTGTGATGCTTACCTCTCGATATGAATAGCTGCATGCCTGTGCATTTCCTGTAAACTTATTGGGAGGAACACATTGTATATGACCTGTACTGCTTTGATATGAATTGTAAGGTCATAAGATTCTGATGTCGGTTGACAAATTGTGAAACTACTGACTATGTACCTGAACGAATGGAATGATAGGAATGGAACTGTTATCCGATCTAACCTGATGAAACCGTGGGTTGATAAAACCCTTTGTGTAACTGATAGAAATTTTTGGTTGGATGCTTGTGCTTTGAACTCCTACTTGAAACGATTGGGCAGAACTTGCATCTGACACGACCTGATCGAATTTTCATTGAATTGACCTGAGGGAACCCTCATTGGGAAAGCTATTATCAGATTGCTTACGATGTGGAAAAAAAACTGGGTATGTAACCTGTGATGACTTACCCGGTATTACTGTTATGACCATAAACTCTAACTGTCTGGAAGTATATGTAAGCTGTGTGACTGTTTTCGTACTGACATGTGCTATGGCTGAATTTGTGAAGACTGGAACTGATGAGTAGTAAATGGATACTTACTTCAGAACTCTGCCTACTGCTATGGGAGTAATGTACAAATTCGCCTTATGTCCCCAATAACTCCCGAATGAACTGGACTGACTGTAATGGATTACTGAACCGAGAACTGGATTGAACAAAGACTGAATGAAAGACTTGAAATCGAATAGGTCGTATCTCTGTAACTTAACGGGGGAAATTACTTATGAAACGGAGACCATCGCAAATCTATAACCCCGATAAGTACTTGAGATAAGTAGTGTGAATACTACTATACTGCTACTGTACTGTTACTGTATTATTACCGTTACTGTTACTGTACTATCACTGTCCTGACACTGTTATGTACTACTGTACTACTGTACAACTGTATTCATGTTCCGGGTCACGAAATAAGTTTTGTCTCGGAAATGCTATATACTGTATACTGTATACTGTATACTGAATGATTGTTGATTTCTGATACATATATTCGTGACTCTTGGTATTATGTAATATATGTTAGCTGCCGGTATCGGAGATTCCTTTATGGAACTTATATTTTTTTTCTGCACTGTATTTGCTCTAGTAACGCTAATGAATGCACCGCATATTCTTAATGCAAGAATTGTGGCATCTATGTATGCTTTGGACCAGAATATGAGAATGAACATGTACCCGAATCTGTCCTTGACTGAAAACTGATAGTGCATAAGATTCTGTTTTAATATGAACCCCAATCCTTATACGTGATTTCTGATTCCGTTTCTGTGCACTGCTAAGATTGAGATTGGGCCATGAACCTGTTATAAAAATGATTATACTCCTGTTATAGAGTGAATGTCATATGTTGATTCGAGTTTAGAGGACTAAACTCTTTTTAAGGAGGGGAGACTGTAACAACCCTCGTTACCGATTACTGATTAATCACTGACCACTGATTATTACCGATTACTGTGAAATTGAGACTGCTTATGACTGATAATTGAATCAACTGAAATACTGAACAGACTGATTGAAAACTGGAACTGAATTGACTGAGTGTGCCTATTGTATTGCATTTCTATCTGTTCGACTGTTTATTTATCTGTTCGTGTGTTTACGTTTAAATTGCTAATTGAAGGCCTTATCGGCGGCCGAACTGAAAATCGTTTAGTGTGTTATGGTCACCATAATTTATGTAATTTCATGGTATATTTATTTGAAAACTGATTTGGTATGATTTAACTGGATTGAATTAGATTAGAATAAGTTAAATCACAGAGTTGCCTTATTTACGGAATTGCCATTGTTAGTGGGCCCTTTATTATAACATTTTTGAGCTTCATTACACTTGAGTAAACATTCCATCAGCACATTTTGGGAGCTCAAAACCGACTCTAGAGAGAGAGAGAGAGACCTAGAGAGTGATTTCACCTTGATTTCATTGTGAGTTGGCTTGAATCTTGGAAGAATTGAAGAGTGATAGCAACATTGAACTCCTAGACTTGTAATTGAAGACCTAGGTAAGGAATTCACCTTCTTATTGTTGATATTGAACAAGTTCTTGCATGATTCATGCTTCATTGTAGAACTAAGTCATGATTTAGTTCAAAAATGTTGAATTGTAGCTCTAATCTTGCATGCATGTGTATATTGAAGGGTTTTGAGTTGATTTCATGGCAAAATGTTACATGCATGTTCATATTTTTGGTTAAGACCATGATTTCATCTTGTTCTTGCAGAAATGAGCTCATTGAGCAAGCTTTGAAACTGAATTTGGTTTAAAACTCATGCATGGCATGTTTGAAGTTTATTCTTGAAAATGGGTTTGAAAATGGTTTTAATTGACTCACCTTTGGGCTTGAATTCATAAATTGAGCTTTGAAACTTGTTGTATATGATTTGAATGTGTTTCCCAGAATTTGGGCCAAGAGGTCGAGTATTGAGTGTAGAATGCTTGGTTCGGACTTGGAAGACAAATCTGGAAATTCCAGAATTTGGCCTTCCTCGCTCGAGCGAAGGATTCCTCGCTCGAGCGACCATCGTTTGTTAAGCTCCGCTCGAGCGAAGAAATGGTGGCTCGAGCGTAAAATTTCAGCATCCAGTACTTTTACTGTTCATCAGACCGCTCGAGCGAAGGATTTCTCGCTCGAGCGAAGCCTTTGATTTTGGAAGCTCGCTCGAGCGAAGGAAGGCTCGCTCGAGCGAGCGCCTTATTTTCAGCAAATTTTGTAAAGTACTTTCTAAGTGCATCTTTGCATCCTCATCCCATTCTAGGCATTCTTAGGCCTAGTTTAAGGCATCTTAATGAGGATATAGATGTAGAACACACCGAGGTAAATTAGGGTAAGTTATTGATCTTCCCCCAACTGTATAGCTTAGTGTGTGTTCATCCTGTATACTGTGTAGGGTTGGCTTACCGAGGAGACGCTCTAGCATACTGTAGCCCAGAACTCTGTGAGTAACAACTGTGTAAAGATATGTCCAAAAATGATTATCTTCTGAACTGTTTACTTTATTGAACTGCTTACCTTATTGAGCTGTCTATCTTATCGAACTGTTTGACTGAACTGAACTGAACTGGTTACTGAATTGACACCGCTTACTGAATTGAACTGTCCACTGAACTGATACTGTATACTAAATGAACGTATGAGTTATATTTGGAACTGTACTATGGCATCCTTGCACCTACTGTTTACTGATTTGGAGCAAAGTGCTACACTGGGAGCCACCTCTAGAATCTACGGAGCTAAGTGCTACAGTGGGAGCCACCTCTTGAATCCACATACTGTGACAGAGAGATCTCTGTCGGTTCCCAAGTTTGGAACCACTACTGTTTACTGTTGTGATGGCCACTCGGTATTACCGATATGGAGCAAAGTGCTACACTGGGAGCCACCTCTAGAATCTACGGAGCTAAGTGCTACAGTGGGAGCCACCTCTTGAATCCCGGTATTACTGTAAGGAGCAAAGTGCTACACTGGGAGCCACCTCTAGAATCTACGGAACTAAGTGCTACAGTGGGAGCCACCTCTTGAATCCACAAGTACTGTACTGTTCTCTGAATTGGTACTGTTACTGCTACTGTTACTGTACTGCTACTGATGGCCATCATTTACTGTTTGGTCTGTTAAGACCCGGTCTTTTAAGACCTACCGTTTACTGTACTGTTACGCCAAGGGATGTACCACATATCACTATTTTAACTGAATGACTGTTATGGCCTGACATATGAGCCACAAACTGAATGACTGATAAACTGACTGAAATGACTGGTTTTAATACTGAAAGGACATTTATTCTTAACCCCCTTTACGCATTATATTATTCACTGGGCTTTAGCTCACTGCTCATAATATATGTAGGTGTACAGGCACCAGACCGCGGCTAGAAGCGTCAGGGTTACTTCAGTTTTGTCAAGCCAGCCTATGTGCCTCACTGTGAGGTTCCGAGCCTACCTTGCCAAGGCTTAGGGGTGTTTTAGTATTTCCCCTACTGTACTGTCTTACTGTTTTGTAATAACTGGATTGAATGTATAGTTTGAATGTTTACTGCACTGTTGAGTAGGGATTAAGTCCCTATATTGAGTGTTTGTAAATATTGTATATATTGTTCTGTACCGACTGTTAATATGCATATGTATGGAAAATCTTTTTGCATACAGACTATCACAGCTCATTGGACATGTTTATTTACTGTATTGGCTTCCGCCAGGCCCTCTACTCTGTTTTATTGTATTACTGTTAAGCAGGCCTTTGGTAATCTCGGATTACTGGCCGGTTACGGTGTTAAACCCATAGGGCCGGGTTTGGGTCGTGACAGCTAGGCAAGAGTATTGAACTACAACCATGCATAGAAAGCATCATTCGACCACGAGGCATGAAAACAGAGCTAAGGCAGTCCAAAACATGCACAAAATCAGTTTAAGGCATGGCCAAAAAGTGCTAGATTCATAGACCAAAATAGCATGCAATATAAGCTAATGAAGAGGGTTTACACTACAAGTATATGGAGCATTCAAGAGGTCGCTAAACCAGAAAAATTCAGAGGTATGACATGCCAAATAAACCCCAAAAATCCACTGAAATATGGTCTATGCATGCAAGAATGAGATGCTCTTTTGATTGGTTATGAAGAGGGTTGTTCTACACATGCAAGAGGGACATCCAAGGTGACAAAACAAACTCTGGGCAGAGCTTATGCAGGCCCTAAAAGTCACAGAAAAGGGCTTGAAACAAGCCTTGGAAGCATGCAAACATAGGCTCCTTTGTAAGGCCAAAAATGCCAATAAACATGACAAGGAGAGGGAGGGTCACCCCTCTCTGATTTTGGTCCTCAAAATAGCATGCTAGCCACTGAAAATCTACTGGATTTCAGTGACCAAAAGGCCAAACAAAGATCAAAACAAAGGCCTTAATTCATAGCTCAAAACAAGGAAAAATAGAGCATGCAAGGGGGTAGATGACCCCCAACAACAAAATGACCTTAAACAAACATGGAAAGGACCTCAAAATAAGACTTTTTTAAGTTAATGACAAAGCTCAAATATGCTTTCAAGTATGGCCAAAAGATGGAGCAAAATAAAGCTTAAAAAATGAGAAAAGTGTTACCCTTGAAGATCAGCAAGGACCCGCAGCTTTTGGACCAAAAGCTCAACCCTTAGCCTCTGAAAACAAGCTCCAAGAACCTCCAAGCAATGGTGAAAGTGTGTGGTTGTGAGGTGTGTGCAAAGGGACCAAGAATCTCACTCTTTCAAGGCTCAAATAAAGAGATACAAAGAGAGATATAGTGTATGCCTCTAACCAAAATCTGAACCCTCCACAAGGAACGCAAGCCCTCCTTTATCAAGAAGCTTCAAAACCAAGTTTAAACATCCTCCATGTGTATGGAGGATGCAATTTGTGGCTTCCAGCTGGCACAGCTGGCACCAACTCAGTGAGACAGAAAAGGAGAAAGCTGGCCGACCAGTTCAGGTGGTCGGCCGACCACCCCCCTGGTCGGCCGACCAGGGTCAAAAGGTCCAGGTGGTCGGTAGCCTCCTAGGGTGGTCTCCAAGCTGAAAGCAAGCAGTGGTGTGGTGGAGACCAGTCAAAAGTGGCTCAAAAACCAAGGAGACCAGCTTCCTCACAAGAAAACCGGCCGGCGGAGAAGAGGTGGTCTCCAAGAGAAAAGGTGGTCTCCCACCCTTGTACCACCTTCCAAACAATGAAAATAGGGTCCATACCAAAAATGAACCAAGACGGATGTAAAACGAGGGTTCGGGGCCAAAACGCGCAGCCGGGTGCCCCGAAAACTGACTGTTAAGCATCGAAAGTGGCGTGCGACCACGAAGGTGGTCTTTCGGGCCACAGTGTCCCTCTAGAGAGAGGAAACAGGGTGTGTGCCAAAAACCAAAGCAAACGGAGAAAGTTAAGCAGTCCCGAACCAAGGCGCACGGCCGACAGCTCCGAAAACCGGAAACTGGTCTCCAAACGGGAACAGTGGTCTACGACCACGAAACGTAGCCTACGGCCACTGAGAGATGGTCTACGAGACCTCTCCCTCCCTTCGGGAAGAGAAAACAGAACCTGGTTTGCAAACTGAGGCAAAGCACACAAGAGAGTCCCGAAGTCCAGAGGCAAGGCTCTCAGCCGAGACTCCGAAACCTCAGAACGAGCACAACATGCACAATCACCGAGCGCTCAATCGATGACGTCTGAGTCTTAAGGTCGGTCAAAAATGGGGTGTCTACAGTTACCCCTCTTTGATAGAACTCGGAAGTCATACGTGACGGGAGTGAATGTTAAAGCCCAAAGACAACCCATTTTTGACAAGGCCGAAGACTTAGACAAACAGGCAAGATAAACGAAGAGATGTGCCCACAGGCGTGCCCACAGGCAGGGGTAAAATGCAAAATGACATGCACAAAGCCGAACATAACTCACGATTATGCAAAGTAGCAAGCTGTAATGAAGCAAATAGTCACAATAAATGCAACAGTTTTAAGCAAGAATGCAAAGCAAAACTACATTTCATGCAGTAAGGATGTAAGAGAATTACAATTCTCGCTACGTCTCACACGGAGAAGATACAATACCTGTGCGGCTCGTCTGGTCGCGCCAGCTTCAAATAAACTGTACATACAATATCGTGCCTGCAAAAGAAAGAAACTTAACAAGCACAACATAGTTAGCAACATATGTTCAATGTTACATCAAACGATGCAGACAAACATGAGCCGATGGAAAAGTGCATCGCAATGTGAGAAAACGTGCGCGCGGCGATGCAAGTTAAGCATGGAGGGCATGACAATACCAATGAAACGTGCGTAACAATGCAAGTGATGCGCATAATGATGCCAGTGACGTGCATAACAATGCAGGATAAATACAACTTCAAAAGCGTATTTGAAACAAAACATCGAGCAAAGAAATGTAAGCCTCGATGAGGGCAACTCAAATGTGACCTCCGGTTTACCTCTCGGAGGGGGCGCAACGTACTCAAAAAGGATACACCTTGCTCTTGGCGAGTAACGACGAACCACCGTCGAAGGTTGGATTTGAAGTTCCCGATTTGAAAGTTTCCGCATTATTTCGCGCGAAAAGTGCACTTTCCTTGTACTTTCTCGAGAGCCGGGACTCCGATCACCACCAAAATTTGCAGGGAGAACAAAGAGGCATTGGAGACCACCCAGGAGGGCCACCGACCACCCTAGAGTGCCACCGACCAGGTTTGGTGCAAGGGGTGGTCGGCCTACCAGAAAAGGTGGTCGGCCGACCACCTGTCCAAATCCGGGGCAGCTTTGTCTTTTTACACTTGTTTCTTTAAATGCATATGTCCCAATCACGATTCCTCACAACCTTAAGGCCAAAATCAGCTCTCCTCCCTTCCTAGACCATTTTCTCTCTCAGATCTGCGCTCTATACGCATTTTCCAACGCCCCACGCAAAGTTGTTTCGCGAAATCTTTCAGTTTTCTTCACTTTGGACCGATTAAAATTTGATTTCGGAGCTTCTTTCTCCATTTTCACCACTTGAGGTAAGTTTGTCTCAACATTTGGAACATTTTCTCGGGAGTTGACTTTTGTTGACTTTTTCATTTCCCGAGAGTTGACTTTTGTTGACTTTTTCCAATTTTGGCTCATTTTGCTCATTTTTGCTCCTTTTTGCAGATTTCTCGAAATGGCGGGTCATCTTCCTCATGGTGGAGGTCCTCCAGGTGCCGAGGGTGAGCCGGACATCATGTCATTGCCCCTGAGGATCCGCCCCTTTGATCCCGAGATGTACGACCCTCCAGAGCACATCCTTCCCGTGAGTACTTTCTACCATTTTACGGATTTTGATCGCCGGGCGCCTGCAGATCTGCTGTTACGGGAGCCAGAGTTCCACCTCTCTCACCAGGCACGAGAGGTACGTACTTCATTTTTACATTTTCTGCAATATATTCTGTATTTTCTGTGCATTTCCTGCTTTCGCTATATATGTTCATCTGCTCATTCTGAACACATTCACACGCCATCCGGTCCACTTTGGCACACAACTTATTCAGAACGCTTAGTCTATAACATGGCATTCTGTTTGCATTTTGAACACACAGCTCAAGCACCTGAATTTCTGAACACACAGCTCAAACTTTTGTCATGAACACATAGCCCACAGTTTTCTGAAATCTGAACACGCAGCCCAACTCTTGATTATGAACACCAACATAGTTTTCTGGAATCTGAACACACACAGCCCAACTCTTGATGTGAACATACAGCCCACAGTTTTTGAAATCTGAACACGCAGCCCAAACCCTTTGAAGTGAACACGCCCCACTGTTTTTGAAAGTTGAACACGCAGCCCAAACCCTTGAAGTGAACACGCAGCCCACTATTTTTGAAAGTCGAACACGCAGCCCAAACTCTTGAAGTGAACACGCAGCCCACAGTTTTTGAAATCTGAACATGCAGCCTAAACCCTTGAAGTGAACACGCAACCCACAGTTTTTGAAATCTGAACACGCAGCCCAAACTCTTGAAGTGAACACGTAGCCCACAGTTTTTGAAAGTTGAACACGCAGCCCAAACTCATGAAGTGAACACACAGCCCACAGTTTTTGAAATCTAAACACGCACCCAACCCTTGAGGAACACAGCCCACAGTTTTGAATCTGGCAGCCCAAACCCTTGAAGTGAACACGCAGCCCACAGTTTTTTGAAATTGAACACGCAGCCCAAACTCGTGAAGTGAACACACAGCCCACAGTTTTTGAAAGTTGAACACGCAGCCCCAACTCTCGAAGTGAACACACAGCCCATAGTTTTTGAAATCTGAACACGCAGCCCAAACTTTTCATGTTGAACACGCAGCTCAAACCCTTGAAGTGAACACGCAGCCCACAGTTTTTGAAATCTGAACACGCAGCCCAAACCCTTGAAGTGAACACGTAGCCCACAGTTTTTGAAATCTGAACACGCAGCCCAAACCCTTGAAGTGAACACGCAGCCCACAGTTTTTGAAAGTTGAACACGCAGCCTAAACTCGTGAAGTGAACACACAGCCCACAGTTTTTGAAAGTTGAACACGCAACCCAAACTCTCAAAGTGAACACACAGCCCACAGTTTTTGAAATCTGAACACGCAGCCTAAACTTTTCATGTTGAACATGCAGCTCACACACTTTAATCCTGAACACACAGCTCATATACTTTATGTTGAACACGCAGCTCACATACTTCAATTCTGAACACACAGCTCATATACTTTATGTTGAACACGCAGCTCATTCATTGCATTTGCACGCAGCTCATACTGAATACGCAATCCACAACATTGTATCTGATTTGATTTGCACACAGCTCGTACTTTCATTTTGAAACTGAATACATCTGTTCATTCTGAATGCAGGTATCTTCTAGTGTTATATGAGGCTATGGCTCGATCATCGCCAGGGAGTGGTACGCAGAACTCCCAGAGTCCGTTCACGATCTGGTTGACTAGGCAGGGTTTGGACCCTTCTGCACGGGGATATCACGTTATCCTGCGAGCAAGACCCTAATGGGGGCACTCATGGAGAGATGGTGGGACACACACCAACTCGTTCCACTTCTCAGCTGCCGGGACATGACGATGACCCCGTTTGACTTCGCGATGCTGACAAGCCTTGATTCGGCTGGCCGACCGGTCCCCCGTCCCCTATGACGAGGATATGGGCGAGTGGGAGGCCGCCAGGATTTACTGTTGGAGCCCGTCCACCGATTGACAGATCATCGGGCAGAGTCAGGTACACTTGGTTTTCCACACATTCAGAGAGATTGTGCCCGAGACTCTCGAGGAGATAGAGCAGTACGCTCGAGGGTTTTTGATGTTCCTCCTCGGGACCACTTTGTTCTCCGATAGGGGGAACACCGTTGGACTTTATCTGCTGAGTGCTCTGGTAGACCTATCACAAGTCAGCCAGTATGATTGGGGTGGCGCCAGCCTTGCTACCCTCTACTACTACATGAGTGCGACCTCCCGCAGGCGGGGGAACATAGTTGGCGGCTATTGGAGAGCTTGGGAGGTACTTTCTACCCTCTTGATTTACATTTCTGTTTTTCATTATCTGTACACTGCACACACGGCACACTTTACATTCTGTACTTTGCACTACGCTCTTAGCATTCTGCATTCTCTGTACATTCTGTATTCATATTCTGCACTCAGCATTCTGTATTCTGATGGCTATTGCCCTGTTTTCCACAGCTATGGGTTTTCGCGTACTTTCCGACGCTAGCCCCGGAGCTCGAGGTGGAGGCGCCTCTTGTGATCCCTTACTCGCTCGTATTTGAGGGCCAGTACCGGTCGAGAGCTCGGGAGACTCTGCCCTACCTGCGGCAGTTTTTTGATACAGTGCGGACGACCGAGGTAATTCAAAACTCTCAATTTTTCATGTTTTCATCTTCGATTCATCTTGCACATTTACGATTTCTAATCGGCTTATGCATTTGGTTATCTACAGATCACATGGCAGCCCAGGGCGCCCTTAGGTAGAGATACCCGATTTCAGTTTCCTGGGGCATGGGCCTCTTCTCGGTACAGGATCCTATTTGAGGGGCCAGTTGGCAGGGCCTGGTTTCTGGGGGACCGCTTCATGCACCAGACGATGGGCTACCCCGAGCAGAGTGTCCCCACAACACCTCCGGACAACATGCGGTCCACTGAGGGACTCACTCCCCATGAGGTTGATTTGGCTATGCTGGGCACTGACGTAGTTCTACATTTGGAGGAGGGGGAGTACGCGACCTACCGTCATACATACTTGATGCCCCCATTGACAGGTGTCCGCACTCCCACGAGGAGGTCTGCTGGCATGCCATCATCGAGTCGAGTCCGGGCTACAGATGCTCCTTCGACCAGCATGGCCGGTACATCGAGAGGTGGGGCTGGACTGGTTCCTCCGATTCCTCCGACTTATTAGCACGCCGGGTGGCCAGATCTTCCGACCGAGTTGACTGGATGGCGATACGGGTCAACTTACCCGATTCCATTGGAGCCCCCAGTGCCTAATCACCGATACGTCAGGGACCTTGACTCGCCACCAGTATGCTTTACAGTTTTGATTTATCACTCAGATATTTGGACATTTATTCATTCACTGATAACTTACACTTGCATCTGCAGCCCCCCATCGAGTACATGGATAGGATGCTCGGAGTGATGGCCTCGCTCGAGGGCATGGTTCTGCGGAGGGAGACATAGCTATTCATTGCCGGCGTCTCGGTGCTTTTCAATTTCCTTGTATTTATCATACTTCTGATGACATGCTGTATTTACCCATTTCACTGCATTGCTTGACTGTATGCGTAGAGCACATCTGACACACACCACATTCATATACTATATCTGCATGCACACACTCTATGTAGCATTCTCGTCTCTGCATCTGATATACATATTGGCTAATATATTCAAATTGCACTTTTCCTTTTCAGATGCCTCCGCTACAGACTGAGCCATAGGCTAGGCCATCTAGGCCTTCTCAGGGAGCTGGGAGAGGGGGTTCGACTCGCAGCCGAGGTGGACGTAGAGCGCCTGTCATAGAGGAGGAGTCCAGCGAGGAGGAGGAGCCTGCGCATCCCCAGTCAGAGACATCCGTTGACAGAGAGGATGACTCTGAGTCCGGTTCTGAGGGCGGAGGTGATGCCAAGGAGGGTTCCGAGGACAGCAACTCCGATTCAGATAATGATGATGGTGCAGAGGTTGTTCCGCAAAAGAGGACGAAGAGGGCCTCTTATTCCTGCACTTGATAGCACTGATGCAACTGTTCCTGCTTTATTTTCCTTTTTTACTAGTAGTTATAGCACATTGTACATTGTTAGGCAGTTTTATTTTCTATAAAAACTTGTACCCTTGTTGTAAAATGTTGTAACAAAGGAACTATGATGGAATGAAACAGCTTTTTGAAAAAGTGTTGTATTTTGTATTCTTAGCATCGCATCGCATCATTTTGCACAAAAATGAGATTGAATGAAAATTGAGCATCGTAATTACCAAGTCAGGTAGTGAACCGACGCAACAAACTAAACAACTCAACTTACTAAGAAACAACAAAACCTTAGCAAGTTTACAACTCGATAAGAAAACACGGCAATGTTGATAAACCAAGAGTAACAACTCGATGTACAAACGATGACTCGATAAAACTTAACAACTCGATAAACTTAACAACTCGACTCGATAAGCGAACTCAACAACAACTCGATAACAAAGCTCGACAACAACTCGATAACAAAACTCAACGACAACTCGATAAACAAAACTCAACGACAACTCGATAAACAAATGCAATTCGGATAAAACGGCCGATGGAATGTGTTCGAAATAGAGGGAAACGCGGACCTTCGATACTCCCAACACATGGAAAGGCCAGGAGCTCTCTTCTAGAAGTTAGGACAAGACCAAAGCCCTGCTTTTCTCCATGGCCGACCACCCAAGGAGGCTGGCCGACCAGCTTTCTGCCTTGGAGACCAAAGGGGTGGTCGGCCTACCAGAAAAGGTGGTCGGCCGACCACCTGGTTTGGCGACCACCAGATTTTTGACACGTGTCCCCAAACAGTGCATTATCCTCTATAAAAGTTCCAGCTTCGTGGTTCTTTCATTTCATCTCAGTTTTGCATCAAAATGGAGGCATTCCTCATCGAAAATCTCGCAGCTTGGATTGCTACTTTAGACGGCTCGAAAAGTTGAACTTCCGGGGCTTCGGCTTGAATGCACTATTCACGTTGAGCCGCACTCCGCTGCATCTTCCCTTTCTCCATGTCGCGGCGAGGTTTTGGAATCCGGTAACACATGTCTTTAGCTTCGGTGGGCAAGAGGTGTGTCCTACCTTCGAAGATTTCCAAGCTTTGATGGAATCCGAGCGCAACGAAGAAATCTTGCCCCAGTTTCGCTTCGGCCACGCCCAAGCTTTAGGACGGATGTGTGGGCTTACTATGCATGACACTAGGTCTTTGATCTGCAACGGGGAATTGGACATCCTCGGCTTGATTCATTGCTTTTCTGACGCCAGTGACCGCGGCGACCATCATTGGCAAGGTTTTCGGCGTCATGCCCTTTGCTTGTGCATGTTATCACACTTTTTGCTTGCCTCAGGCTCCGAGGATCTAGCGTCCGGTTGATCGAGGTTGCCCAAGGCTTAAAGGAGGGCAAAAGCTGCATTGCCATGTCATTGGCCGAGACATTGATGGGCTTGGATGCTTTCCATTGCCGGGAAACAACCAGATTCTCGGGGAGTCCACTACTGCTGCAGGTAATGTTTCCCACCCTATCTCACATATATATTGCTTACATCACTCGGCCCTCAGGCTCGATTTTTCTCTCAAAACCCTTCTCACTTTTCTCTCATCGTACGTCTCTCTATTCTTTATTCTCGCATTTTTCATCCCTCCCCAGGTGTGGTTGATGGACAAGTTGCAGGTTGTGGACTCTTGCCCAGCATACTCAGCTCGCGGCTACTTCTTCTGGCAACGTCAAGTCGATGCCCTTGATGAGGGATGGTGGTTCGACTGGATGTGCAGTTTGTCCGCAGACCGCATTGCTTGGCGCTGTCCTTGGCTCAATCTACCGGCAATGAGCTACAGTATGTCTTGCCAGCCCGGGATTCAGTTGATCGGCCTGACACATTGCGTGTTTTACTTTCCTTTCCGGTTCCAGCGCCAGTTCGGCCATGATCAGACTTGCCCGCCAGAGGGGATAGAATACCCAGCTGCATTTCCAGTCCGAGGCGCGCAGCTTGCTCGGTATGCCACAGCATGGAGGACGAGAGAACTCCTGGCCCCCGCTCCCACTTTCAGTTGCACTTTGCCTGATGAGTGCATAGATTGGCTCAATGAAGAGGCACAAATTGGGCCCAGCTCGGCATCAGAGGCTTTGACCAGCTCTGGGAGGGGGCGTAGGAACACCTGACTTAGCTATGCCCCGGATTTATTGCTTTATTAGTACTTTCAAGTTTTCTTTATGAATATAACCAAAAGTAACTTCAATTTGTATGCAAGAGCAGGAGGACTCTGTATTGAAATCAATAAAGTTGAAGGTTGTGGGTACTGAAAATTTTCCGCTTTGGTCCAAAAATGGTCAAAGTTGTAAAAATATTAATTCGAGCAAAATCAACTTTTATTAAAACTTTTCAAAACCATTTTCGATGTGGATCGGAACTGGACACGCCTAAGATCTATCACTGAGATGCACAACCCCGGATCCCAGCAACTGGAAAGTTGCCCCTAGTCTGAGTAGCACTGCACCGGAGATCACAACCGAAGCTCTTGAATGCTGAATAGACAAAGATGACCGAGATAATCAAATGGACAAAGTTGATCGGGTAAGAGTTTATGGCTGAACTTCAGGATGGAGTTGCCTACGTATCCCAAAGATGGGAATCAAGCCTTACGTAGTTCAGGCTTAGGTTCACTCGAGTATTTTCACTCTTCTTTTACGCTCTAACTTTTGCCAAGGCCGCCCTTTATGGGTTTTCAACCTTGCGAGCTCAGTTTTTGTAATTTCAAATTTTTCATGCTCTAACTTTTGCCTAGGTCGCCCTTTCGGGTTTTCGGCCTAGCGAGCCTCTCAGGGGTAATATTTTTTCAACTTGTCCATGTTAATCGGCTATGAGAACTCTAGGCCATCTACGTCCATCAAAACGACAGCTCCACCTGACCAGATAGACTTAATGATGTAGGGACCAGTCCAATTGGGTCTGAACTTGCCCCTAGGGTCGTAGATGGGAGCCCGGTTATCTTTGAGCACCAAATCTCCTTCTTTCAAATTCCTGGACTTAACTTTCTTGTTGAAAGCCCTGGCAATTCTGCGCTGATAACCTTGAACATGGTACAGTGCTTTCAGTCTTCTTTCATCAAAGAGCATGAGTTCTTCAAATCTGCTCTGTTGCCAATCTGCTTCGGCTATCTGACACTCAGCCAGCACTCGTAATGACGAAACTTCAATCTCGATAGGTAGAACGGCCTCCATCCCATAAACCAATGAATACGGAGTCGCTCCAGTAGATGTTCTAATTGAAGTCCGGTAGCCCCACAAAGCAAATGGCAACTTATCTGGCCAGTCCCGGTAGGTTTCCACCATCTTCTGCAAAATGTGTTTGATATTCTTGTTGGCAGCCTCAACTGCTCCGTTGGTTTGTGGTCGATATGTGGATGACTTATGAAAAGCCACGTTGTATTTTTCCAACAAGTCAATCGCTTCCTTCTTGAAGTGGGAACCGTTATCTGAAATGATTTCGTTCGGGACCCCGTAGCGACAGATGATGTTGTTTCTGATGAATTTCGCAACATGTGAAGCCTTCAACACCGCATAAGATTGGGCCTCAACCCACTTTGTGAAATAATCTATCGCGACCAGAATGAACTCATGCCCATTAGACCCCTTCGGAGTGACAACCCCGATCACATCGATTCCCCAAACTGAAAATGGCCATGGCGAAGTCATATTGTATAGCTTCGACGGCGGGATGTTCATGCGGTTTGCATGGATCTGACATTTGTGGCATCGCCGAACAAAGCCGATACAATCCTCCTCCATGGTGGACCAGTAGTAACCCTGTCTGAGGATCTTCCGAGCTAACATTACCCCGTTCATATGCGCTCCACATTCTCCTCCATGGATGGCCTCCATCAGGCTCTTCGATTCTTCGACATCAACGCACAACTTATGCATTCCCAGATGACCTCTCTTGTACAATTTACCCCCACAGATGATGAACTGAGCAGCCATTCTTCTGATTGCCCTCTTATCCTTGGCATTTGCCCCTGGCGGATACGCTTCTTTCTCCAAGAAGTTCCAGACATCGTAGTACTAGGGGTTCTCATCTTAAACCTCATCTATAGCAGCAATCGACTCGTAGGCTGGCGTAAACTTCTGGTCAATGATGATCGGATGCATCCAAACTCCAAAAGGGATGTATCATGGAAGATAGAGTTGCTAGTGCATCTACGAACCTGTTGTTCTCTCTTAGTAGATGAGCGAAGTTTAGTTTCTCAAACTGAGGAATTAACAAGTCCAAGGTCTGGTGATACATTATCATCTTTTCTTCTTTGACTTTCCAGTCTCTTTTAGGTTGAGATACAACCAAGTTCGAGTCCCCGATGACGTCCAACCGTTTCGCCCCTAGTTCCAGGGCTGCTTCTAAACCAGCAATGCATGCTTCATACTCTGCTTCGTTGTTCGAGACCTTGAATCAGAGTTTAAATGCTAGAGGGATACGGGACTTGTCGGGTGCTATCAGTAACACCCCTATTCCATACCCGTACTGGTTTGACGCTCCGTCAAAATACATTGTCCAAAACTCATCGTCGATATGCAAAATGGCCTCATCTGGGAATAAGTACTCAGCTGCTTCACCTCCTTCCACTGGATGATCCGCTAAGAACTCCGCTACCGCTCTCCCCTTTACTGACTTGCACGTCACATATTTCAGATCGAATTCGGAAAGCAACAGCAACCAACGAGCTAGCCTACCCGTAAGTGCCGGTTTCTCGAAGAGATATTTGATGGGATCTAATCTTGAAACCAACATTACAAAGTGAGCTAACAGGTAGTGCCGCAACTTCCTGATAGCCCATACCAAGGCTAAGCAAGCCTTTTCCAACGGTGTGTAGCGGGTTTCATACTCCAGCATCTTCTTGCTCAAATAGTAGATAGCCCTCTCCACCTTATCCTTTGATTCCTGCACAAGCATGCAGCCCATCGTAGTTTCAGTCACTGAAAGGTACAATATCGACGGTTTTCCCGGCTCAGGTGGTGACAGCACGGGAGGGTTCTGTAAGTATTCCTTGATCTGTTCAAAAGCCGCTTGGCATCGGCCGTCCCAATGGAATTTCTTTCTTTTCTTCAGGAGACCAAAAAGTGGTTCACAAGTCAAGGTTAATTTTGAGATAAACCGTCTTATGAATTGCACTTTACCCAGAAAGTCTCGCACCTCCTTTTCAGTCCTTGGTGGTGGCATTTCTAAGATGGCCTTGATTTTGGAAGGGTCGACTTCGATACCTCTCTATGTAATCAAGAACCCCAGCATTTTCCCTGCTGTAACACCAAACGTACACTTCTGAGGATTCAGCCACAACTGAAATTCTCTGATCCTTTGGAAAAACTTTTGTAAGGCGGTGTGGTGGCCCTCTCTTTCTTTGGACTTGACAATCATGTCGTCCACATACACCTCAACCTCTTTGTGGATCATGTCGCGTAATATTGTGGTCGCGGCTCGTTGATATGTAGTTCCAGCGTTCTTCAACCCAAATGGCATCACCCTGTAACAGTAAGTCCCCCACGAGGTGGTGAAAGCAGTCTTCTCCCGGTCTTCAGATGCCATCACTATCTGATTGTAGCCCGAAAAGCCATCCATGAACGAAAGCAAAGCATGCCCCGCTGTGAAGTCCACTAACTCATCAATATGCAGCAAGGGAAAGTCGTCATTCGGACTGGCTCTGTTCAAATCCCTGAAATCCACGCATACTAGGATCCTGTCATCCTTCTTTGGCACTGGAACAATGTTGGCCAACCAAGTTGGGTATTCGGATACCAGCAGGAACCCTGCGTCAATTTGCTTGGTGACCTCTTCTTTAATCTTAAGGGCCCAGTCCGGGCGGATCCTTCTAAGTTTCTGTTTAACGGGTCGGGCCTCTGGGTCAAGAGGGATCCGGTGCTGTACAATCTCAGGATCGATTCCAGGCATGTCTTCGTAGGACCACGCGAAAACATCTTTGAAATCTTTTAATAAAGCGACTAAGCGCTCACGTTCCTCCGAAGACAACGTGGACCCGATCTGGACCAGCCGCGGGTCTTCCTCAGTACCAACATTAACAGTAGTGATTTCATCAACTAAAGGTTTAACAAATCTTTCCTGCTCTTGATCAATTAAACGTTGCAAAACCGGAGGAATTTCTTCCCCGTCGTTTTCACCAAAATTTTGAAAGTCCTGATTAACACAATAAATCAAGGGCACAGAAAAGTACTCCGAAACCACATCCATTCCATTCTTATTAAGCATTTCCAAATCGTCCGATTCTTCTGTTACAACAGACTCAAAAGAGAAAGAAAAAGACGACCTAGACAGGACTATGGTATCCGGGTTATCACTCCCAGGAATACCAGACTCAGACTTAGTCGAGCTGGAACCTGATTCCGACTCACTAGACTCGGTGGAATCAGATTCCGGCTTACTACCTGACCCGGTGCTGCTTGACAAAAATCCCTCCTCGAACTGCCAGATGAGAGAGGGTGCGATGGATGCATCCAAAATGTTTGACGGTAGGCCTGCAGCTGTTTCATTCCCGGTCATGGACACCGAGAAGTTATCCCCCAAGCACTTCTGTACGATCGGAGGATCTGAAAGTAGACAAGCCAGTGCTACCCCCATTTCAATTTCAGCGCTCTCGGAATCCACATTTTTACATTGCTCAACCTCAACTGATGGGTCTGTCTGCTCTTCGGCAACATCATCCCCGGATAACTGTAGGTCGAAGAAGATCTCAAACCCTGGCAGGCGCTTCCTCTCCGCATTCAGCCATGGCTCTAGGAAGCCACAAAATGGAAAATCTTCCCCCTCCCGGACGAAGTGTCCGTTTAGGGTACCCTGGATGGGTCGGTGCATCAACTCAAAAGGCTTCCCTGCCCGCTTCGCTTTGGCTCTGCCAGGCATCTCCTTACCTTTCCTCACCTAATCCTCTTTGGTGGCCAGATAACCCAAGCCAAAGGTATGTGGGTTGTGCGGCACTTCGGCCGATACTGCAAGGCCATTCTGGCCACTCTTTCCCAATCCCATCCCGGGGATGTGTTGAAACTTGTTCATGAGGTATATCGATTGTGCACTGACATACACCCCCTCATCAACAGCCAAGATGTTTTGCACGACTCGAGCCTTAGCCAGAGTAAACCCCGATAAGAACACATCCTCCGTACCGTGCTCGATTTCCAAAATCGGTGTAGACACTTCTGGCAGTGGATGGATTGACGAATTCCCGAAAACAATGGCCACCCCCTTCCCGTGGGGGTATTTCAACATCTGGTGTAAAGTGGAAGAGACTGCCTTTACCTCGTGCAACCACGGTCGCCCCAAAAGTAGGTTAAAGGTTGCGGGAAAGTCCAAGACATGAAAATCGATCTCGTGTTGTCCTGGACCAACCAGGGTTTGAATCTTGACAGTCCCCATCACCTCCCTGCTTGTGTTATCATATGCCCGAATCACCTAGGCAGTTGGCACGAAGTCCACAGGCTTTAACCCAATTGCATATGCCGTCCTCGACGGGCACACATTAATAGTGGATCCTGTGTCAACAAGAACTACCGGTATCCATTTGCTTCTACACTCCACAGAGATGTAGAGCGGTTTGTTATGATTCGCGCCCTCAGGCGGCAGTTCTTTGTCAGAAAAGGTCAACATTAGGGAACCTCCTCCCCGAAAGACCAGTCCCACCAGCTGTTCAGGCGTGGTGTCTATTGAGAGTTTGGCCTTGTCCATAGCTGATAGAACAGCCTGCCTGTGAACACGTGAAGCCATAAGCAGTCCCCAGATGGAGATGTCTGCTTGTATCTTTTTCAACTGTTTCAGCACGGCCTCTTCTTCAAGTTGTTTCTCTTTCTGTTTCTCCACCTCCTTGTCCTTCCCGGACACCTCTGGCTGATCTAGGTGTGGGGGCTTGAAATACCGCCCACTCCTAATCATATGGTCTACTTCACCAATGTACCAGGTATCATCCAGTTGATTGCTTCCCCAGTCCTCATCCGTGTGGGCAAGACATAAATCATCGTCCTCCCACCACATTCCATTGGCAGCCGACAGACACCTGTCCAGCTCCGTTACAAAAATCTCTGTGCCCGCAGCACCTTGCGTTCCTATACTCGTAGTACATTCTGTTCTTGTGCACACAACACTCTCAACCCCCACAAAAGCTTTAGCCCTTCTGGCTCTTTCGGAATCTTCGATCCCTTCTTGTTCTAACTGCTTCAACACAGCCTGCTCAACATTTCCTGCATTCACAATGCCCAAGTCCTGAGCGAAATTCTTAGCACCGACGCTCTCCGGCGATGCATTCTGATCCCCGGCCCTTCCGGCCGCAATTGATGTCCTTGCCCCTGACGGGCCCTTTTCCAGCCGAGATTCTTCAACAATATCTGGTTGGTCGTCAAGCCATCCTATGACCTCTGCTGACTCCTCAAAATCGAACCAGTTAACTGCACTGTCCCCCGGGTCTTGTTCGTTGAAAAACTGGAGGTTAGCAAAGTCCCCTTCTAGAGTTGCTAAGTCATCCTGCCTCTGATCAAATCCGTCCCCCCGTAGTACACAAATTTCTGCCCCCACCGGCAATTCAAAGTTTGGCCTAGCCTGCCCACTGACGCAATGTAGCCACTCGGATCATATACCTCCTCAGCACAGCTCCCAATTTCCTTAGATTCTGAATCAACAACCCCACTTTCCTCCGAAATCATCCCTGTTCCACCTTCGATGGTCACCACCATTGGTTCAGGTTGGGCTCGGGAGATGTCCAACATGCACAGCTCAGTGCTGTCGGGAAGGAACACCTCTGGCTTGGGTAGGTGGGACGGGGTGATATATATGCTGGGGTCGTATGACATGACCCCAATCTGGATAAAGTTGATCCGTTTGGGAGGTGGAGCTTTGTTGTGTGGTGGGAGAGAGTTAGTTGTGACGTTAGGTTTTTCTGGCGGCACAATCACCATGTTGTCAACGAGATCCTGAATCTCGTGACGTAATATAAAACAGTGGTCGGTATCATGACCATGTTGTTGGTGAAAGGAACAATACTTCGCCGGGTTATGAGAGGGAGGAAGTGGATCCGGCAATGGCCTCGGCTCCAGGGGCTTCAAGTGCCCTTTCCTGATTAATACCCCCAGAGCTTTGGACAGGGGCATATATAATGGCATGAAGGTTCTTTGGCCTCGAGGTTGGAATTTGGTTGTTTGTGTGTTACTCCCAGATGCACCGGAGAACGGTGTAGCTGCTGGGGTTCTTGGAGGGGTGGTAGTGACCATGCTTACCTCTAAAGCTCTAGCAGTTGCAGCACTGCTTGTGCCTGCATTGTTGTTTCGGGTGAAGGTTCTCCTAGGTTGCTCTTTGTCATTGTCGATTAAACCCTGCTTCAAGGCATCCTCAATTTGTACTCCCATCTCATGCAGATCTGAAAAGGTAGGGAAGGGAAGCACGATCATTTTCTGTATAAGCTTGGGCTAGAGATTGCGCACAATCATCCGAATCTGATCTTTGTTAGTGGACCTAGTGGTCATCATTGAGGCCTTGGCCCTCCACCGGGCTACGAATTCAGAGAAGCTCTCCTTAGGCTCATGTCTTGTTGTCTCAAGATCACGGGTTGTAATCACGATTTACGTGTTATAGGAGTACTGAGCGACAAAAGCCTCGGCCATCTCATCCCAATTCCTCTTGACATCGTCTTCCAGTTTTGCGTACCAGATGGCCGCCACACCCGACAGGGTCCGACCAAATAACGAAAGCTTCTGTAGTCTAGTGAGGCCCATCGACCTTAGTATGTCTGAAAACAAACGGAGATGCACCATGGGATCCCCGGACCCATCAAAGCGGTCGATTTGTGGCTTCTTGAACCGATCTGGCAGCATCACAGCCGCGTTGGTATACCCGTCCTCGATGTCTGGGATGGACTTTACCCCTTGGGATTTCTTGAACAACTTCTCAAGCTTGCTTAACTTCAACGCTGTAGGGTCCACCTTGAACTCAAAGGGAGAGTCCGATTAATTGATAGCCGTAGGTGCCTTGGATAGTTGGGGTAGAATCGGGGGCAGAGCCGGCCCTGTCGGAATATCCGTATCTCCCTGGACATTTGGTGCCTCCCCGGGTGCTGGAACTCCTAGTGGGGGAGGAGCCTGGTGTGAAGCAGATGCCCTGGTTTATTGTTGCAGCCTGGCAATTAACTATGCCTACTGGGCCATGATCTCGGCATGTTGTTTGGAAAATTCATCTCGACGAACAGCATCCTGCTGCATGGCTCTCATACTTTCTTGAAGTTGGCGCACCATGTCCTCCATCCCTACCATGTTCTGCTGTTCCGGCTGACTGACTAGTATATCTATCTCTGTGGTAAAAACTGAAGCCTCAGCCTGACTGTCCACTAACGGGGTAGACCACTGTTCTGGCAACCTCTGCTCAGATACACTGCGTCTTCTCGACCTTCGTCTGATAACAGGGGGTAAGGAACAAAACACTGGTTGTCCGTCGACCAGATCCTCAGATCAATTGAGTCGTCAACCTCTAGTCCAGAGTGCTTGGGGAATATCTGCTTGGTCTGAAGCAATTGTGCTAAACTACCTAGCAAAAAGATAAATAAAGCAATAATAAGGAAATAAACAACCAGACAAACGGACAGCATAACAGTGTAAATAAACACACAACACACAGTTGGGCATCACAACATACAGTTTGATAAGCTGAATAGATTGTTCTCAAATACTGATCATTGTTCCCAAATCACTGCCCCCAAAACTGAATCTGATACCCGCAGATAACTGATTCCCAAAATACTGAACTGGTGCCCACAGGCCTGATACCCAAACTTGTAAACTGATACATGCATTCCTGTAGAGACGCACTCTAAAAGCACATAGCAAACAAGTGAGAGCCAAAACACCCCTATGGAGGGGTAAGGTTTCCCTGTCCTATTTTGTCAGGAGCTAGGGTTTCACTACGCACGCAGCGGTTTCAAACAACCTACAATTGGGTAAGCAACCAGTCCTAGCTTGGAATGGTCACTATGGATTCCGAATATGCACTAGGGGTATGGCAAAATATTTTCAACATATGTATGCATGACCACTCTCCCCGTCATTGCATAAGCTCTAGGGAGTGTAGTTCTCGATCCTCGTGCCACCAATCACGCATCCCAATGCATGATGGCCGGGGAGTCGAACTGCACGACTCAATATGAAATGGATGCACACATAGACACAACAAGGCCTAAACTCCATCATGGTTAATCCGGAGTGTCGGCGACCGAGAATCGAGGCACGTTTCGTCACTTGGAGTACGAAACGTCCCTCGTTTCCCGCGTTTGGACTAAACCCTATTCCAAACATGATGCAATACACATGGCATGCATCAATGCAACTCTAACATGCAACCTAAACATAATGCGACGAAATGATGCAAACATGCAGAGAATGACATGCAAACATGCTACTGGCACACACAATGCTATGAACTACATGGCATACTCGATGCAAGACACCTTATGCAACAATATGACAACATATGATTAGCATACACAATGCGAATATCAAATGGCATACTCGATGCAACGAACTACATGGCATGCACAATGCTATGACTAGAATGGCATACACAATGCAAGATGGACTTAAACCAAGATGGGTGAGCCTCAGCCACACCCAAATCAGTGGCCAAACACAATGAAATTAGGCAACAAAACACATGCGAATACGCACAAATGCAAGGGACCGAACCTAAGGCACCAAATGCAACTCTATCAAAGCATGGCAAGGGATGAAATATGGCATACAAACACACGTTTTCCAGCTCTGAAACATGATACACAATGGTCCCGAATCATGTAAATATGTCACACAATGCATGCTAGATGGCCCGAATACTAAAACTAGTGAAGTGCGTTACACTAGAGGTACACAAAGCAATGCACAAATGGCAAAACCAGCCTCAAATAGACCCTAGGCAAGTCCAAGATAGTGGGAAAATGGCCTAAAAAGATGGCTCAACATGCATAGAAATGAAGCTCATGCAATGGTCCAAAAATGAGGCAAACTAACACGACTCTCAAACGCATTTAAAGAATGGAAAACGTGGGAATATGGCATACATGTAAGCTCTGAAATATGATGCACAATGGTCCTAAAACATGGAAACACCTCAACATAAGCATGCAATAGGCCCCAAAACACAAAGCTAGGCAAGAGTATTGAACTACAACCATGCATAGAAAGCATCATTCAACCACGAGGCATGAAAACAGAGCTAAGGCAGTCCAAAACATGCACAAAATCAGTTTAAGGTATGGCCAAAAAGTGCTAGATTCATAGACCAAAATAGCATGCAATACAAGCTAATGAAGAGGGTTTACACTACAAGTATATGGAGCATTCAAGAGGTCACTAAAACAGAAAAATTCAGAGGTATGACATGCCAAATAAACCCCAAAAACCCACTGAAATATGGTCTATGCATGCAAGAATGAGATGCTCTTTTGATAGGTTATGAAGAGGGTTATTCTACACATGCAAGAGGGACATCCAAGGTGACAAAACAAACTCTGGACAGAGCTTATGCAGGCCCTAAAAGTCACAGAAAAGGGCCTGAAACAAGCCTTGGAAGCATGCAAACATAGGCTCCTTTGTAAGGCCAAAAATGCCAATAAACATGACAAGGAGAGGGAGGGTCACCCCTCTCTGATTTTGGTCCTCAAAATAGCATGCTAGCCACTGAAAATCCACTGGATTTCAGTGGCCAAAAGGCCAAACAAAGATCAAAACAAAGGCCTTAATTCATAGCTCAAAAGAAGGCAAAATAGAGCATGCAAGGGGTAGATGACCCCCAACAGCAAAATAACCTTAAACAAACATGGAACGGACCTCAAAATAAGACTTTTTTTAAGTTGATGACAAAGCTCAAATATGCTTTCAAGTATGGCTAAAAGATGGAGCAAAATAAAGCTTAAAAGAGGATAAAAGTGTTACCCTTGAAGCTCAGCAAGGACCAGCAGCTTTTGGACCAAAAACTCAACCCTTAGCCTCTGAAAACAAGCTCCAAGAACCTCCAAGCAATGGTGGCAGTGTGTGGTTGTGAGGTGGTGTGCAAAGGGGCCAAGAATCTTACTCTTTCAAGGCTCAAATGAAGAGATACAAAGAGAGATATAGTGTATGCCTCTAACCAAAATCTGAACCCTCTACAAGGAAGGCAAGGCCCTCCTTTATAGAGCCAAGGGTCCAAAGCTTCTTCAAGAAGCTTCAAACCAAGTTTAAACATCCTCCATACACGTGTATGGAGGATGCAATCTGTGGCTTCCAGCTGGCACAGCTGGTACCAACTCAGTGAGACAGAAAAGGAGAAAGCTGGCCGACCAGTTCAGGTGGTCGGCCGACCACTCCCCCTGGTCGGCCGACCAGGGTCAAAAGGTCCAGGTGGTCGGTGGCCTCCTAGGGTGGTCTCCAAGCTGAAAGCAAGCAAGTGGTGTGGTGGAGACCAGTCAAAAGTGGCTCAAAAACCAAGAAGACCAGCTTCCTAACAAGAAAACCGGCCGGCGGGAGAAGAGGTGGTCTCCAAGAGAAAAGGTGGTCTCCCACCCTTGTACCACCTTCCAAACAATGAAAATAGGGTCCATACCAAAAATGAACCAAGACGGATGCAAAACGAGGGTTCGGAGGCCAAAACGCGCAGCCGGGTGCCCCGAAAACTGACTGTTAAGCATCGAAAGTGGCGTGAGACCACGAAGGTGGTCTCCCGGGCCACAGTGTCCCTCTAGAGAGAGGAAACAAGGTGTGTGCCAAAAACCGGAGCAAACGAAGAAAGTTAAGCGGTCCCGAACCGAGGCGCACGACCAACGACTCCGAAAATTGGAAACTGGTCTCCAAACGGGAACAGTGGTCTACGACCATGAAATGTATCCTATGGCCATTGAGAGATGGTCTACAAGACCTCTCTCTCCCTTCGGAAAGAGAAAATAGAACCAGGATCGCAAACCGAGGCAAAGCACACAAGAGAGTCTCGAAGTCCGGAGGCAAGGCTCTCAGCCGAGACTCCGAAACCTCAGAACGAGCACAACATGCACAATCACCGAGCGCTCAATCGATGACGTCTGAGTCTTAAGGCCGGTCAAAAATGGGGTGTCTACAGGTAGTTCCTCCCCCATATTTGATTTCGGCTATGAAAGCTGTAAAACTCCTTAGGAAAGGATGTAGGGGTTATCTGTGTTGTATACTGACTGCACCATCTGACGGTACTACTATAGAAACAATCCCTGTTGTTTGTGAATTTTCTGATGTGTTTCCAACTAACTTACCTGGGGACTTAGTTGATAGAGAAATTGAATTCATTGTTGAAGTGTTTCCGGGGACACAACCTATTTCCAAGACTTCCTATGGAATGTCTACCTCTGAATTGAAAGAATTGAAAACCCAACTTCAGGAACTGTTAGACAAGAAATTTATCCGTCCGAGTACTTCATCTTGGGGTGCTCTAGTTTTGTTTGTCAAAAAGAAGGATGGGTCTTTGAGATTGTGTATAGACTATCGGGAACTGAACAAAGTGACTGTCAAGAATAAATACCCTCTACCTCGAATAGATGACTTGTTTGATCAACTTCAGGGTGCCCAAGTGTTTTCCAAAATTGACCTCAGGTCCGGGTATCATCAATTAAAAGTTAGAGCTGAGGACATAGAGAAAACTGCATTCCGAACTAGGTATGGACATTATGAATTTTTAGTAATGCCGTTTGGGATGACCAATGCACCTGCAGCTTTCATGGATCTTATGAATAGGGTGTTTAAATCATATCTGGATGATTTCATTGTTGTATTTATTGATGACATTTTGATTTATTCTAAAGACAGGGAAGAACATGAGAACCATTTGAGAACCACCTTGCAGACTTTGAGAGAAAAGAAATTGTATGCTAAATTGTCCAAGTGTGAATTCTGGCTTGACAGTGTGGCATTTTTGGGACATGTAATCAACAAGGATGGAGTTTCTGTTGACCCTCAGAAAATTGGAGCCGTCGTGGATTGGCCTAGACCGACAAATGTGACAGAAGTTCGAAGTTTTCTGGGACTTGCAGGTTACTACAGGAGGTTTGTGAAAGACTTTTCCAAGCTCGCCCTGCCATTGACTCAATTAACTCAGAAAAATGTGCCATTTGACTGGAATGAACAAAGAGAGGCAGCTTTCCAAGAGTTGAAAACCAGGTTAGTGACTGCACCAATCTTAACGTTGCCTAATGGTACTGATGGGTTTCAAGTGTACAGTGATGCTTCCTATAAAGGCTTGGGGTGTGTACTAATGCAAAACGGAAGGGTGATTGCCTGAAAAGAATTACCCAACGCATGATCTGGAATTAGCGGCTGTGGTGTTTGCTTTGAAAGTATGGCGTCACTATTTGTATGGGGTAACTTGCGAGGTGTATACAGACCATAAAAGTTTGAAATATTTCTTCACCCAAAAGGAATTGAACATGAGACAGAGACGATGGTTAGAACTAATCAAGGATTATGACTTGCAGATTTTGTATCATCCAGGAAAGGCTAATACCATAGCAGATGCCTTGAGCTGAAAATCCGGTGCAAATTTGTCATGTTTGTTGTCCAACCGAAAAGAATTGTCGAATGACCTAGGACAAGTTGGGTTGTCAACTGCTATTTCTGCTCAACTTGCTATTCTTGATGAGATCAAACAAAAACAATGTGAAGATGAATACTTGAAAAAGATCATAGAGGAGTTTAATTCGAAGCCAAGGCCAGGATTTATGTTTGAGAATGATGTGCTGAAGTTTCAGAACTGTCTTTGTGTACCTGATTGTGATGATTTGAGAAAACATGTTATGATCGAAGCTCACAGTAGTAAGCTTGCTATGCATCCGAGGAACACGAAGATGTATCATAATTTGAAACAAGAGTTTTGGTGGCCTGGAATGAAAAAGAGTATTGTAGACTTTGTGGCTGATGTCTACATTGCCAACAGGTTAAAGCTGAGCATCAACGACCCGCTGGGTTGCTACAACCACTCCCAATACCGGAATGGAAATGGGAGCACATTACCATGGATTTCATTGTGGGATTGCCTCGTTCTTCTCGAGGTATGGACTCTATCTGGGTTATAGTTGACCGTTTAATTAAGTTTGCCCATTTTCTGCCTGTTAAAACTATTTATAACGCTGATAAATTGGCCAATATCTATATGACTGAAATTGTGAGATTGCATGGAGTGCCAGTATCTATTGTGTCTGACAAGGATTCAAAGTTTGTATCGAGATTTTGGCAGAGTTTGCAACGTGCTTTGGGGACTGAATTGAGACTGAGCAGTGCTTATCACCCACAGACAGATGGCCAAACTGAACGAACGAACCAAACTCTGGAGGATATGCTCAGAATGTGTGTGTTAGACTTCCAAGGGAATTAGGAGAGCTACTTGCCATTAGCTGAATTTGTGTACAACAACAGTTACCATTCAAGCATTGAAATGGCACCTTACGAAGTGTTGTATGGAAGAAAATGTCGTTCTCCGATATGTTGGGCTGAAGTAGGTGATAGACCTTTGTTGGGACCGGAATTGGTGCAAGAAACAACCGAGAAAGTGAAACTGATTCAGCAGCGTCTGAAAACTGCACAGAGTCGGCAGAAGAGTTATGCCGATGTCCGAAGAAGAGATAAAGAATATGAAGTTGGGGACCATGTGTTCATAAAGGTGACCCCGATGAAGGGTCAAACTCGGTTTGGTGTTAAGGGCAAGTTGGCGCCGAGGTACGTTGGACCTTATGAAATCCTTGAAAAGATCAATCTAGTATCATATCGGGTAGCTTTACCACCGGTGATGGAGCACATACACAATGTATTTCATGTATCGATGCTTCGAGAGTATGTGAGAGATCCACTCCATGTCATTGAGCCAACACACGTACTTCTGAAAGACGATTATACCTACGAGGAAAGACCTATTCAGATTGTAAATCGGAGGATCAAAAGACTGAGAAATAAAGAAATACCACTAGTAAAAGTTGACTGGCAAAACCACGGAGGGACCTATGCAACTTGGGAAACTGAGGAAGACATGATGAAAAGATATCCGGAACTGTTTCCATTGAACCCGATGTTCTCCCAGAATGAAGGTAATTCGAGTTTGGGGACCAAACTCTTTTAAGGGGGGAAGACTGTAATAACCCCGACCCCAGATTAACATTAATTCGTGCTTAGTTAAGCCTAGCAATAATTTAGGAAGGATTTGGAACTAAATTGCATGTGTGATTGCATGATTTTGTGTTTCTATCTGTTTGGTGTAGAAATATATGTTCACGTTTTAGTTTCGGTTAGCGAATTGAAAGCCTTATCGGCATTCGAACCAGAAATTGACTTGATTTATGTGCTTATTAGAATTTATAGAATTTTATGGTAGGATTAATTAAAATTCGATTCGGAGCGATTAAATTCGATTAAAATAATGTTATTTGGTTACTTTTGACCAATTACCACTTAATAGGCCATTTGAGCCCCACTCACCTTCTATTATTCATTTTTGATCACTCTTGAACTTTGAGAGGGAGAGACAAACGGCTGAGAGAGTGAGAGAAGGGGAAATTGGTGTAGGGCTTGAAGATTTAATTCACAAGGAGAGGATTTGTTAGGAAAACTTGGAGACCATCACTAGCATAAGGAATTGAGGTCCCTAGGTAAGAATGTTAATCTCTAGTCTTGAAATTTAGTTGTTGAGATCATGAATTAATGGTGTTAGGTGGGTTAGCATGTGATTTGGACTTAAAAAGGGGAATTAAGAATGAATTCATGCATGCATGCATGTTCCATAGCATTTTGGAGTTTTATTTTCGAGAATCCTTGCATGCATGTCATAATCCAAGCTTTGTTTAGAAATTCTTCATGTTCCATGTCATAATATCATAGTTGATCATGTTTTTGGGATAAACATTTGCGTTTAGTCATGTTTGGGAAGATTTGAATTCAAGGAATTGCATACTGGTCAAGTACATGAGTTAACGTTAAGTTTCATGTTGGAATTGTGCATGATTGATTTACTCTTGGGCCATGATTTCTTGAATTGAAGCTTTGAACTTGTTGTTTTATGAGTTACTAAGGGTTTTTCAAATTTTGGCCCAGGAAAAAATGAGTTTTGGAGGGTTGATTGTCGAATTTGAGCTTGGGAGGTCAATCTGGATTTTCCAGAAAATTGACCCACGCTCAAGCGGGGACTTTCACGCTCGAGCGTGAAGCCTGAGTACATGCACTTCCGCTCGAGCGGCTAAAGTCGCGCTCGAGCGTGAAATGCGTGTATCCAGTACTTTTTACATGTTTACAGTCCGCTCGAGCGGGGTAATGCACGCTCGAGCGAGGACTTGTGTCTCAGGCTCGAGCGGGTATCGAGCACCCATCGAGCGTGAATTTCATGCATCAAGTACTTTTACTGTAGTTTACAGTCCGCTCGAGCGGAGTAATACACGCTCGAGCGGATACCTTTTGTCTGCATGTCCGCTAGAGCGGGAAAAGCCACGCTCGAGCGTGGACCTTATTTTCAGCAACTTTTGAGAAAATGTTTCAAAGGCATTTTTGCATCCTCATTCCATCCTAGGCATTCCTAGGCCATGTTTAAGATCCCATAATGAGGTTAAGAGATTAGAAGCGCATTAAGAGCCAACGAAATAAGTTTTGTACAATTAGAACGTGTATTTCAAGTGTGTATCTGTTATGTGTTGTGTAGGTCACGTGCCACGTACCGTTTGACCAAACTGACTCCATCTGTCTGTCTCAAGGCCCACAGTGAGTAATAACTTTGTAAAGTTATGTTCAATTATAAGTATTTTCTGAGCAATGTAAATTGAAGTGTTTGCCGAGGTAATATTTTCTGTATGAATGAATGGTTGTCTAATGTTTCTGAAATGTATTCGTGACATTCTTAGCCTCAAATGATAATTGTTATCTGTTCTGTTACGTCCCTTTATGGGTCAACTGTACATCTCATGAGCCAACTGTTATGGGTCCTTACGTCCCTTTATGGGTCAACTGTACGTCTCATGAGCCAACTGTATCGTCTCCGTGCACGTGAGTCAACTGTATGCCTTTATGGCCGTCCCTTATGGGTCAACTGTTTCTGCTAGTGCTAAAGAATGTATCACGCAAACTTAAACAAGGCTTATAATTTCTGTCTGTATATGATCTAGACAAGTTATGGTTTTGATACGAAACTGAATTATGAATTATGAATCTGTATGGACTCATTCATATAAACCCTTTACTCTGTTATTATTCACTGGGCTTTCGCTCACTGTTTATATTATGTATGTAGGTGAGCCGGCGTGTGACCAGAGCTAGAGTTGACGGCCTTCTGTACTGTTTTGTCAGCCAACCGTTGTGCCTCCCGAAGAGGTTCCGATCGAAGTCTAATGCTATGGCTGTTTTTGTGTTCATGCTAGTCTCTGTATGTGTTTTGTAAAGACAGGTCTTGGGATGTAAATACTTTGTAAATATTGGTGTCCTTTGACTGGCATGCTTATGTATATATATGGGTTTTGAAATCTTCTGTCCCATGTACGTTATCACAGCTCATTGGACCTTGTCTATTTTGTATTATTGCTTCTGTAGCCCCTTATTATTTGCTAATATGTTCAGAGGCCTTTGGTAATCCACGGATTACTGGCCGGTTACGGTGCTAAACCTACAGGGGCGGGTTTGGGTCGTGACAGTAAGCAACTCTCGGGTTCAACCAACTGCATCTGCATTTTGTTTGTTTGTTTGCCCAAGTCATACAGCCTTGTCAAATGGGTCATCTTCGGGCTTTGACATTCACTCACGTCATTTCCTGACTTTAAGCTCTGTCAAAGAAAGGCAATTGTAGACACCCCACTTTTGACAGCCCTTAAGACTTGGGCTCTTCATTTTGAACACTCGATGATAAAATGTTACACTTTGCAATCGTTCGAATCTTCAACAAAAGAATTCAATTTTGAGTTTCTAATCCCAACCTTACACCCCATTTTGACCAAAACTATTTTAGACCTTAAAACCCTATTTTCACAATATTTTTTCAAATTTTCTACGATGTTCTGAGGCTCACATTTCGATTAAAATATTGCACTTTTCAGTAAACCGAGTAAGGACAAAGTGAAAATAAATGGAAGGGAGGTGAACTCTTTGAAAAATATTTAAAAACATCTTATTTATAGGTTTGGAGTTGAAGGAAATAGGAGGAGTAGGAAGAAAACTAGTTTAGGAAAAGGTTCAGCATCAAACCGTTAAGAAAGAAATGAACAGCCTTCACTAAATTAGGCATATCTCTTTGTACACTTAGAATTTAGATGTGAGGCTAGACTTCTGGGGGTTCAATTTAGACACAAGAATCACTTAAAACCGAGTCTGGATAAGGGAGATATGCCCGTTTGAAGTCGGGCTTGGGAGCAGTTTTTTTTTTACCCCGGCCATGGCTTGTTTAGATCCTGCCATGTTTCAATGAAACTAGTCCATAGTGACTTTTTAGACCCGACCTTTCATTATTTTGGCCCGGCTGTGGGTATTTGGGCCCGGCCGGGTCTAATAGGCAGCCAGACCAAAAGTTGGACTGGCTGGCCACTTTTTGGGCTGGCTGTACATTCTCGGGGCCGACCGGCCATGTTCAGCGACAGTAAATATTTTGCAATAGCTAGTTGTCCCCATGTGCATGCTTTGCACCAGCTGTCTCTTTGGAGATATTTCCGACGTGAGAAGGAGTTTTTCTATAAATACAAGCCCACCCCTCATGGTTTGAGGTTAGAAAATTTTCCCAAAAACCAAAGACTTGTCAAACACTCCTCATTTCTCTCTTGTAATATACAGACACTTCCTAAACTAAAAATTTGAGGTTTCTTGCAGAGATTATTGAGCCCAAATTTTAGTCCTTAAGAGTGTTCAACTTGTAGTTTGTGAACTAAAGAGCATCCTTTCTTAAGAGGTATAGCCTTTGCCATCTTCTCCCTTGTTTACACTACTCTGTCCTTCTCTTTTTCTTGTTTTTTATACACTGTTTTGGACTGATTTTGAGGGCTGAGACATGTGATTTAAAAGCTACCAAAGGCGGAGAGGTTAACCACCCTTTCTTGTACCTTATCCCATAGTTTATATCCATGTTCTTCCCATTTCTTTCTTTTCTTTTAGCTACTATTTTTCAGAGTTTTCAAAGGCTAAAACATGTGATTTAAAGGCCCAAAAAGTGGAGGGGTTGGCCATACTTCCTTAGGCTTACTTACTAGCTTTGTTCTCTTCTTTTTCTTGTTTACTTTTTCTAGCTTTTCAACACTGTTTTCTTGCTTTTGGGCTATTTTAATTGTTTATTTAATTTATGCTTTGAATACTATGCTTGTGGTATTGTAAAGTCCTCATGGATTTTGAGGTTTAGGCCTTAGACACCAATCCATTTGAGTTGATAGCTTTTCATTCCTTATTTTTGTGTAGATAGTCTCACTTTAATAATCACCTTTGCATAATTATCTCTACAACCTCCCTCCATTCTTTCTTCATTTTGATTAAAGAATTGTGTTTAACAAAAGGTTGTTGTTCAAGCATAAAAAAAGAGACCTTCCATAATTAATGGTTTAATCTCTTTGGAGGTTCATTACCAAGGCATTACATCTCTCTTATGCTAAGCACAACTTCTTGTTTGTCATTTCTCTTTATCACCGGTGCATTTACTTCTAAGGGACTAACTTTCTAGTTAGACCCTTGGAAATAACCAAGGAAAGTGTCATTATAGTTTATTATCAAGTTTGGATTTAGAGTCATTATCGCTCATTTTAGGTTTGACTTAGAATTCATTATCGCTTGTAAATGAGTTTGACTCTTCCTTTGTAATTTCCTCCATAGAAAAGGGCATGAAAAGGCTCATTTCTCGGGGTTAAGTCAATGCTTGATACTCTTCATCGCTTTTGGACTTAGTGGATGTAATTATCACTTTTGGACAAAAATGAAGAAAAGATAAGAAATGGAAAGATAATGTAAAAAGGGTTAATAAAATTGAAGTAAAGGGCTAAAAAAAAGGTAATAAAATTGAGGTTGGTTCAATTGGATGTTATATTGAACCCATTACGTCGTGGACCATTACATACTTTTTAGTGATGGTCAATGATTCATGAAGCAATGTACATCCCTTTCCTTGAGGTAACTCCATGATAGGGAGGAGGTGTTGTTCGTTTTTTGTTTCATTTTATTGAGCTTTTGTCCTGTCGGTTCATAGATCATCACGCAACAAATTTGCGACAATTGATTATTTGTGAATTGAATCTACTCCTCTCTTGATCATCTTCATGATAAAGAAGGGCAAAGAGGATAAACATCTCCTAGAAACTCTGTTTTGCTCTATTTCAACTCTATGGCAACAAAGCATTTCCCAAAAAGCAGTGGCCGGCCGACACCATTTTGTTCGGTCGACCACCATTTTGTCCGGCCGACCACTTTCCAAGGCCGATTAGCCATCTATTTTGTATAAGCCATGGCATTTTTATAACAGAACAGAGCAAAATCTAAGGCCGAAACAAAATAATTTTCTGATTGTAAACAGAACAGAATTTGGCAGCAAACAGAGAGGTTTCTGGAAGGATGTTCTCGGTTGCGTATGCACGCGGCCCCTTGCCTCCTGTTCTCATCCTTTAAATTAGTATTTTAATATTAATGTGTTGTAATTAATTAGTTAATAATGTATTGTAATTAATTAGTTAGATTCATTCGAATTTATAATAGCTAGTTAATTTAGTTAATTCGTTTGGTGTCATAATAATTAGTTAATTAGGACATTCATTCAAACCCTCTTGTGCGAGGACAAATTTGTGACACTTGTAATATTGTGTAAGTCTTCCAACCCGCATTCTTTCTCCCTTTTATTTACTTGCTTACTATGGTTGCATGTAGTATCATATTTTTGGTCTCATATCATTACCATGAATTGCACCCATTTTTGCATACATTAGGATTTGGCTCATTATACTTGATAAGCATTGATTATTTCTTACTTGAATACATGCGCTACCATATGCCTTGAATTGATCCATATGTCATGTTAAGAAGCCAAATCCGATAGTCGCATTTTGTATGTGTTGCATTAGTCACTTGCATATTAGAACATGTATTTTTCTAGCTATTTTCTTTTATTTTGGCTTGCCTCGGTTGAGTAATAGGTGAGTATTTCTTACTTTAGCATATTGCATGTGTGTTAGTGTTGCCATATCAAGCATATCACCATGAGACCAAGTGCTTATTTGATATACTTCTTGAATGCTGGTGGATGAAGGCTATTTATCTTAAGTTGGAATGGTTTGATTAATGTACATATGAGCTTGCTTTTTCAAGTAGCACATATTCAAAATTCTTTTCAAATAAACATGAAATCAAAGCATTCCAAATTGGGTGAAATAATCTATACTTGTATGCCTCACATAGTAAAGTTAGCATAATAATCGGAACAAGAGCATATACTGTACATAAAAATCACATCATGATTAGTAGAGATCGATCTTTGATCGGGTGAGTGGGATGCCCAATTAATGACTTTCCCCTCTCATACCTAAGTTCCCGAGCCAAGACACTTTGGTTATAGCGGACAAGTGGCCTTTGGCATGAGTCATAGGTTTCCTAAATTTTCCAAAAATATTTAGGTAGCGACTCTGAAATCTGGCAATGTAGTCCATTTTTGGCATTTCTGATTATAAATCGATTTTTTCAAAGATTTCTCTCATTTGTGTTTTTCTGTTTCACATTGCACTTGTGAAACTAGATTCAGAACCACGGCAGTCTGAACTATAAGGCTATCGTATCCGAGGAGACTAAACCCCTCCAAAGAGCACAAGAAACCAGCTACAATGATGTTTTACCATTAAATGTTGATGAGTAAAGTTGACTTATGGAAGTTTTGGTGGAATAATGAATCAATTTGTATTTCTTATCACTATTCAATGGCTGCAATCACTTCAAAACATTGTCATTTTTTTTTTTTCTAATTTAATTTTTTTAAGATGAATTTATTTTGTGAAAGAAAGAGATTATAGAGGTCAAGGTAATTTAGTATAAACTTATCTCTGAAGTGGCAATTGGTATTTGAGATAATACTCTCTCTTGATCAAACATCATTTGAATAAAAAGCAGATGAATTAAATTGTGAAGTTGATGTATTCTATACTGATTTCTTATATCCATTTCTTAACATCAGTGGATGCTAGCTTCACTTATCCTTAATCGATAACATTTAGACAAGGGAAATGGATATCTTATTATTTTTCCATGATGACAGCAAGTTCAAAGTTACTTGGATCTGTAAGAGTTGAGTTTTAATGACTAGGACTTAACATTCCCTTTGCCAACGTGCAAGACTGCTGATCTCTCTACTCATGTATTTGAACCTTGCAAGAAAAACTTGTTTTTGCAAAGTTTATACAGAGAGGAGCAGGAGAAATCACATATGACAAATGGTAACAATAGTGGGAAGCATGCTTTTCATAGTGACATTTAAGATAAGGATATAGTTGAAGCTCTAGAAAATAAGGTTCAATATTGGACAGACTTTTCAAAAGTTCACTATCATCCCCAGAGTCTATACAAATATAATGGTTTTTGTATGATTCTCTATTTTTTTATGAAATTGTTATTTTAGATTGAAATATACTTAGTTTGTATAGAATTTGACATTAAAAGTTATTTCTTTTTTGATGGTTGGAAGTGAAATGGATACAAATTGCGAAATGATTAATAATATATGTATTGTTTTGTTTATATACATGGTATGTGTTGCACGGAATACATGCAGGTTATGGACAAATTAAAAAAATAATAATATCATGTTTTTTGCCACTAAATAATTGGTAGCCAAAAAGGAAGTAAATATTTTTAGCGACTAAATAGTTAGTAGCTAAAAAAAATAAAATGAAAAAAAAAACTTTTGGCTACTAAAATTTTAGTAGTCAAATAAAAAAATAGACTTTAGGCGACTAAATTTTTTGTAGCTAAAAAAAATTACACTTTAGGTGACTAAAACATTTAGTAGCTAAAAAAAATAAGATGAACAAAAAAAACTTTTTGACTACTAAATAAATTAGTCATCCTAAATAATTTTAGTTTTGGCGACCAAATGTTTTAGTCGCTAAAAACGCGATCTTAATTTTTTTTGAAAGCTTTTAGCAACTAAAAGATTAGTCGCCAATTTAGCCTATCAACGACCAAATTTTTTTTTTGTCGCCAATGCCTTTACTTTTGGTGACTAATTGTTTAACCGCAAATTTAGAGCTTTTAGCGACTAAATTTTTTTTAGTCACCAATACCTTCCCCAATAGTCTTCCCGCAACGAAGCCGGCAACCAAACTATTTAGTCAGGAAAACTTTTCAGCAACTAAAATCTAACTTTTGGCGACTAAAATTTAGTCGACAAAAGTGCAATTTCTTGTAGTGGGTTAAGTTAGGAATCTGAAAAATTCACAATTCGAACTGGTTCAATCCAATCCGGTAGGTTTGGATTAGTTTTTTGATTCTATGGTTCGGTTCTAATTTGGAAAATTTGGGAATCGGTCTCTGCAGATTAGTTCCGGATTTGTGTTCACGGTTCAAAATTATAACTAAACCGAGCCATATGTAACTTAAGCCATATACATATCATACTCCCTACTACTGTTATTGCTATTCTTGTTGCGTTTTTTTAATTATTTAGCATTATTTTAGTTTTATAATTGTTGTTACCATGATAAAATATTTATTTGATGAGAGTTTTATGCTTACTACATTTTGAACCATATGTTTATTTACTAGATATTATATTTGTTTAAGTTATATTTCAAAAAAAATTGGGCAAATTAATGTTGAACAATTTATGATAGGTTGACTTTTTTTTGAAAATGATATATGATTTTATTTGTGAACAAATTATGTGAAAAATCGAAGTTTCAAACCGAGCCAAACCATGTTTAAATAATTTTGTTCTGATTGATTTCATAATTTAAATAGATTTGTTTAATTCCATAATTAGTCCTGATTTTACCCCCAAATCGAACCAATCCGGACTATACTCATCCCTAAAAAGGCTCAAACCCATTTTCTGTTAAATTTCCATCTTTATGTTCTTCGATAACTCCCATATCATCTATGGCATATTCATTCCAACCAACTTCTCTCCACTTGCAATTAAATCTTCATCTATTTGTGTTACTTTGTATCAAGAATTACAAAAAATAAAAATAAAAATAAAAAAATCAACAATCAACAATCAACAATCAAACAATCATATTTTATAATAAATGAAAAAATTATAATCAAATAAAAACAATACCTACATAAAAAAATAAAATTAAAAATCAAGAATTGTATTTTATTATAAATGAAAAATTATAAAACCAAACAAAAGAAATACCATCTTTAGGAGACTCATTTAAGTTAAAACAATTTGTTGAAAGGCAATGAGGAATCTCACTTGTAATCAAATCAAATCTTATCCATTGTTGCTATAAAATTACAAGAAGAATTCAAAAAATAAATTAAATAAATAAATAAAAAAAGAAGAAATTCAACATCATATCTCAATATATATATGAATTACATAAAATGATAGTAACTTTCCCTTTTGAGTCTTTTTTTTCCCCTCTTTATGTATTTTATCTAACTTTCCATCTTGCTATGAAGAAAGCAGAACTTCATGGTATTGAGGAAAAGCTAAGGAAAATAAGTTGAAAGGTTTTTAGAATGGTGGGAAATGAAAAGAAAAAAACCAAAGAGACAAAATAAATAAATAAATAAATAAGGGTGTTTTCGTCACCTTAATTTTTTTGGTAGTGCTACATACACCAATTAATGTACTAATTAGTGTACCAACACTAGTTATGACATTATTATTGACCTCACTCATTGATCACGTTACAAATATCAAAAACCTTTTAAATTATGTCATATCATCAATTGATACATTAATTAGTACACTAATTGGTGCACATACTATTATTTTAATTTTTTTACAACAACACATACATTAATTTTAATATTTATTATGATGGTGGAGTTTGTTAGAGATATTTAATACAATAAATAATGTTTATGTAAATTTGTTACATTAATTTTACTATTTATTACGGTGAACTGGATCGTGTTGTTCAGGTTAATGGGATTCACTACGAGTCCTATTTCGATAATTCGAACCATTCAATGTGTAAAGTTCATCGAGTGTTTCATTCTTATTAAAAAAATAACGTTGATCGAATACTTGATCAGATCAGATTTTTGTCAACAGTTTATTTTAAAAATCATATTTGCCGTTGATAGAAATATGATTTGATCAAGTGATTGTCGATATCCAATTAACGTAATTTTTTGCAAAAATAAAGTACTTAGTGAGTTCTACACATTCAACAGTTCAGATTATCGAAATAGAACTCGTGAATCTCCCACAGGCCCAATAATACACTTCAATCCGATCTCAGACAGGAGAGAAAACTGCCCCAATCATGAATAGTGATTTCTTAGCAGAGGTAACAAGTCTAAAAGGTGTAATGAATAGTCTTAATATTGTTATAATGTGACGAGTTTGTTGTTCAAGCTTTACATATAAGAATGTAATAAAACTGGGAGTAATATAAGAGAATAGATTGAAATAAGGAAGAAACTAAAAAGACAATAGATTTAGATAATATATCAAAGGTGAAAAAGGCAAATAGCCATCTCCATATATGATGATAATCAGCTGGCTACAAACACTACAATGTAACTAATAAATTACATGAGCTCTTCTGCTAATGCTGACTGATCATGCAACAATCACTCAGAAAATAAGAATAATGGCTTTTATTTCTATAAATCTCTCGATAACCATAATATAGGCTAAGAAGTCACTCAGATGGAATGATGTCCATGTGACTTCTCCGACGGAGTTGGAGCCGGAGGCAACACCTTCCGCGGTGGCTTATGGGAGTATCCACCATGCTCCAGGGGAGGGTTTGCCACTGGAGAGTGTGCGGCGTGGTGACCATGGTGGTGGCCATGAGTTTGGGGCTCTACAGGAGGGTGTGCCACGGGAGAGTGAGCGGGTTGGTGACCATGAGTTGGTGGCTTCTTTCCCTCGGGAGGTTTGGTAGCTGGGGTTGGTGCTTTGTGCTCATGAATGGATTGCTCAAGGAAATCTGCAAGTGAGGGAGTGGTGAGAACCACCACGGCAAGTAACAACACTATCAAGCTCTTGGGAGACATTTTTGAACTTGATAGCTTGGTGAAATACTTGATGATATTGCGTGAAATGGTGTGGCCTTTTATAATGGTTTGGAGCCATTGTTGGCATGACACGTGTAATGGTCTAATATCCAACAGTAATGATTCAAACCCCCCATAAAATATTACCCCCACAATTCCCACTCATTTGTGATTGGTCCAAATAAGAAAGAAAAAGAAAAAAATAATAGTAATGATTCAGACCCCCACAAAATATTACCCCCACAGCCCCCACTCACTTGTGATTGGTCCAAATAAGAAAAAAAAAAGAAAAAAAATAATAATACAAACACATCATGGGTCCACATCACTGTGGGGGTGGTGGGGGTCTCCCCAGAAGGGGGTCCCAAACATTTTTCAAAAAATAAAACAATATAAACATATCATTGGTTCACATCACTATGGGGGTGGTGGGGGTCTCCCCAAAAGGGGGTCCCAAACAATTTCCATTATCTTATTTTGATGAAAAATGAGTGAGACCCCCTTTGTGGAGGACCTCCACAACCCCCTTACTGATCTATACCATTCATGATGTGTGGGACCCACTCATGTATGTGTGGGGTCCACATCATGAATGGTGTGGATCACAAAGGGGTTGTGGGGGTCCTCCAGAAAGGGGGTCTCTATCATTACTGTATTTTGATAGTGGAAACAATAATGATAAAGACCCCACAAAACACAATCACACAACTCCCAAAATGATCTAAACCATTCATGTCACTGTCAGACACAACTCTCAAAAAAAATTCAAACACATCAATGGCTAATACATCAGTAAGGGTCACGGGGTCCTCTTTTGTGGGGGTCCCAAACATTTTTTTAGTGGAAATTACATAATTAAGTTGGTGAGAAATCGGAGATATTACTACACACAACAATAATAGACCCAAATTAATAATTAATAATATTATATGTATTAATTAATATATTAATTAGTATATTAACAAATAATGTGATATAATTTTAGAAATTTTAAATATTTATAATTTATATAATAGACAGGAGTCAATAACAATGACATAACATTAGGTGAAAAGTCATTTAATAGACTTGAATAGATTTCCAAATAATTCTTCACACATTTCATATCTTCACATTAGAAATCAGGTCGACATTGAGACTATCTTTTCATATTGTATAATTGTTTTTATTGTTGCAGTTAGGGGTCGTCTTGGCCCAATTGTCTGCTCATACTGATATTTTTAGGATATAAAAAATATATATGAAGCTTATATGTTTGGTAGATCTGTGGGAAAGTACTTATAACTTATACCTAAACAGCTTATAACTTATAACTATGAATATAAGCTGATTTCTGACTTATAAATTAAGCATCTCCTGCCCCACTCAAAGAATAAGCTGATTTCTGACTTCCAAAAAGTTATAAGTTATAAACTATAAGTTAAACCAAACACATCAAAATAGTTTAAATTAAGTTGAAAGCTGAAATAAGCAGTTTTTAAGCTGCACCAAACAGGCACAATATCGGATTGAGTTGAAATTTTGTGCCTATTTAATTTGGGTTGAATTTAGGATAATATTTTGTGCTCATTTAAGGCTTGTTTGGCATAGACTATATAATTCATCTTTTTATCTTTTTATCTTTTTTCAATCACATCACCTCTCTACTTTTCTGCACATCTTTTCGTAAAAAGATAAAAAGTACACTTTTTTAGAACACCCCAAACCAATATTTGGGTTGGACTTACAATAATGGGCTTTAGCCCAGCCCAATCTTATATTAAAATATTTATTAAAAAGTCCTATTGATTTTATCATTAGATTTTGTTAATGTTTCAAATTCAAATAATAATTAAAACTATCTAAACAATTAATATCTTTTAAGAACAAAAAATAATATTAGTAGCCTATATCTATTGGATTAAGTAGATGGATTTGGAATTTAACAGTTTTTTTTAGTACTGGGCTTGGAATGGCTACTTTAGGCTTGATATTGGGCAAGTTAGATTTGGAATGACACATATCTTCATATAATATAATCCAAGTCTAGCTCGAAATTTGTCCACCCTTAGTTATAGTAATCTAGAAACGCTAAAAGTTACAAATTTCAAATGAATTTATTTATATATGGCATCTTTCTATATTTATTTATTTTTATATATATCTTGGTATCCTAACCAATTCGGGCTCCCCTCAACTAATATCAAGGTCTTAAGTCAGTGACTAGGTAAATTTTTAGTGGCCCTTGGAGTGATTCAAAGTCAAAATTTTGAATTTCACCCTCAAGTCTTTATCAATTGATTAAACCCTTAAGATTCGTTTGATTAGGAATAAATAAATGATGGAAGGTGAAAATAATAGAAAGTGAAGTAAAAGAAAAGGAAAGGAAATAAAATTTATTTTCTTGTATGAATTTGAGTAGGATGAAAATTTTACAAGGACTACTTTTATAACATATTTTAATTTTCTTATATTTTCATGTGTTTTTTGTAAGAAACAATAAGCTTATTTACTATGTTATTATGAGTTGTACAAGAAAATTAACTTTTTTTTTATAACTTTCACCATTTTCATGCTAAACAAACTCAAAAACAAGATTATTTTTTTTCCATTTCTTTCACTTTCTACCATTTTCATTCTAACCAAACTGTTCCTTAGAGTTCTATATTTAATTGTATAATTGTTTTTATTATCGAATAGTTCAAAATAATTAGATAATTGCTATAATTAAAGAGCAAACTCTATTGGAGCAGGGCAAATTATCTTATAATGGAATAGTTTAGTACAGATTATTTGAGTTATTTATAATTTTTTTTTATTTTGTCAAATTATGCAGTTTTTACTTAAAACTTACTAAGTAAAAATAACTTCAATAAATTGAAGAAAAAGGTAATTATTTAAAAATTAGAAGAAAAGTTTTTTTAGCCTCTTCTTTTAAATTGTAAGTTTTTAATTTACCATAAATTGCACCAATAAAATGTCTTTATATAAGCTTTTATCGTATATTAAATTTCATTTCAAGGGGAAATTATATTTCAGTCCAACTTTTCAAAAATAATTACAAAATTATGAAAAAATTTATGATTTTAATTATTAATATTTATAAATTTTATTATTGATTTGTAATTATTTTTTCTAAAAATCATTGATTTGATATTTTTCCAAATTTCAACAGTTAAAATAATTACAATTTGAATACAATGAGGAAGGAAAAATTAGTAAAACATTCCCCTCCAACTTTGTGTAGTAGGAGAGGTTCAAGATATTTTTTTCTATTAGTTAAGGTCCCTTGATTAAATTTTTTTTGTGACCATACCAAAGAAATTTTGAAATTTCTCTGTGAAATTAAAAAAAAAAATTCTCTATAAAAATTAAAATTTCTTTGTGTCGAGGCCAAAAATTTCTCTGAGTAAAGCCAAAATTTCTCTAAGTTGGGCACAAATTTTTCTGAGTAGAGGTAGAATTTCTTTGTGAAAATATGAGGGACCCTAACTATTATAAAAATATTGTATATACTCTATCTTATAAAATCTTAATATCATAGACCTTAAAAAAAATTCTCCTATAATATTTTAGTCCAATTTTTCAAAAATAATTACAAAATCATGAAAATTTTTATAATTTTAATTATTCATATTTATAAACTTTATCCTTGATTTATAATTATTTTTTCTAAAGAAATATCAACAGTTAAAATAATTACAATTTGACTGCAATTTTCAAAAGTCAGCCAATCACAAGTGGGAAACATAGAAACGCCTGAGTCGGCTGGCACGTGCACTTTCAACCAAAATGAATAACTAATTACATTAAAAGTTAATTACACTTTTCATTCTTCTAATTTCATTTAAAATTTAGGGAGATGCACCAATAAATCCCAAATTAATAACTTATGCACTGTTTAGTTCTAAAAGTTTTCTTATAGACTGAAAAGTCTCATTACAATGTTAATAACATCAGATACAATGTTAATAACATCAGAGTCATGTTACAAATATTAAATTTCAAACATCTAATGTTCATCAAATTTCAATAATGTTTGAAAATATAGGATGAAAAACATCTAATGTTCATCAGATTTCAATAAATTTTGAAATTATAGAATGAAACATCAGATCATTTACATCATTTACATTATGCTGATGTAAAAATGGGACTAAATGAAGCATAAGAAAACTTTTAGGACTAAATGATTCAACGTTTCAAAAACTAGGACTTATGCGTAAATTTTCCTAAAATTTACTTTTGTCCCTATAATTTTAATTTAAATAATTTAATTTTTTTCATTTTAAATCTAATTTTAATTTAGTTTTTCTATCTAAATTAAAAGTTAAAATTAACATTTCTAGACATTTTTAATTTGAATAATTTAATCTTTACATTTTAAGTCTAATTTTAATTTAGTCTTTCCGTTTAAATTGAAAGTTAAAATTAATAATTTCAAGACATTTGTCAATTTTATAAGGTTTCAATTTGGTCCATTCATGTAAATTGAAGGTTAATTTTGAGACACTTGTTAATTTTCTAAGACAAAATTAATAAAAATTAAAATGAAATGACCAAATTAAAAGTAAACTTAAAATGTCAGGATGAAATTATTCAAATTAAAATTATAAAAATTAAAATAAAATTTAAATCCAATTGTAATTGTTAAAAATGTAATTAACCTTTAATTAAACAAGCATGCCTACAAATAGCATCCTATTCATTCCCGACATACATGCTCACAAAATCTTTTCAAAAAAGTTGATTCTAAATTCCTCTTCTTTTTTCTTTTCTTCTTTTTTTTTAGTGATTAAAATATTAAACAACATGCATTTCCTCAATGTGAACTGGACTATTGACTTGACTTTATATAATTGATTACAAATTTCATTTCCATAATTTAATCTATTTAATTTGTAAATGTCTATGTGTATATTGTTTTTAAAAAAAAATTAAATTGAATATAATTATAATTACATTTTTTATATATATTTCCTTAATTCTTTAAGAGAATATACAATAAGAATAATGTTTAAAATAAATCACCATTTTTGTAAGACCAATATAGGCAAATAATAATTTTTTTTTTTTATAAATAATATATACATAAAAACTTACAAAATGAAAAAATCAAATTATCAAAATAGGAATAATGGTAGGCCTCACTGTCCATTTGGATAGTCCAATCTATAAATGTGAACTACAAAATGTTGTGCTCAATATTAAAATATAGTATATAGTAGATCTTCTTTCAATTTTTTATTATTAAATACAAAATTAATAAGTCTCACCTATATTTATTAATATAAACTACATATTATGTCTGAGTAGTAAAAAAAATTATATATTGCATTACTTAAAAATATACTAATTGTAGCGTATGATTGTCATTAGCTATATATCAGTTTACAAAAATAACAAATAATCTTTTATGAAATGAAAAGTTTTACATTATTTTATATAAATTTAATCTCAACCAGTTAATATCAGCACATTAGTGTACAAACAAACATAATTTATTTTACATGTCCAATCTAATACTACAGTAATTTTCTTTAGGGGTGAGCATGGTCCGGATTGGGATATAACCAGGACCAATCCGTTATCTACGGTTCCTGAAAGATTGGAACCAATCCAATCCGTTTAAATCATGGAACCAATCTGAACCAATCCATTTAAATACGGATTGGATCGGTTTAGGACCACAGATTCACATAATTAAATAACAAAAAAATATATATAACACTTTAATTTCATAAAAATATAAATATAGCGCTATATTAGTTCTACAATAGCAACATGTTTTTCTATAATAGCGACATACTGTTCTAGAATTTAAATAATCATAAGAAAACTAGTTTCACCATAAGTATTTAGATCATTATAAATTAAAACTAAAATTTAACAAACAACAGTAATTAAAGAAGATATTATACGGGTTTATGTTTGAGTTTAGGTTTTATATAGAATAAGAGAAGATATTATGGGGGAGGATGTATAATAAAAATATAGACTAGTTATATACGGTCCGGATCGGTTCCAATCCGGAACCGTGGGGTTCAATCCAGAACCAATCCGTGGACTACGGATTTTTAATTCTTCAATCCGGAACCGAACCACGGATTCAAAAAACCAATCCAAACCTATCGGATTGGACTGGACCGGATCAGATTACGAATTTCGCGAATTCCTTACTCAGTCTTAATTTTCTTATCACTCAATCTTATAGTACTCGTAATTTCATCTAACCTAATCTAACAATCAAACGTGGCTTCCATATCTTGGCAAGTTAGTGTAAAATGCAATCTAGTTTCCACGGCCTAATTTATTCTCTAACATTGAAAAAGTACTGCTATTTTAAAAGTGATTTATCTTAGCGTGGTCTTACTTAAATCTCGGATTAATGAAAAACCATGACCACGGAGGATCAAAGGGGCCAAATAAAGAGGCCCTACTGGGACTAACACTTAATTCACATTGCATTTTTCCAATTTTTCAACTCCAAGGAGAGAAGTAACAATAAATTGAACCAATTCTTATTCTTGTTGTGAGTGGTGTACCTGTAGAGTTCCACAGGAACTTATATCTACTTGTAAAAAATAATAGTCATACATAAAAATGTTATACATCTCAAGAAAATATTTAAAAAAAGGGCTTCAGAAATAAAATTACTAATCCAAGTTTATTGTGTGACCAGTACCACATTAAATTTAAATACGTACCATAGTCTTTATTGCGTAGCTTTTCTGCATTGACATGTGTGTTTAAATTTCAATTTGATAATCAATAAGATTAATCCATTTATCAAAATGCTTACATTTCACTAGAATGTTTGACATTAAATATTTTCATTTGTGTATGGGATATTATTTATAAAGTATCTGTTTAGGATTTTTTTTTTTTTTCTCAAATTGATTAGTTATATATGTTGTATTTAATCTTAACTATGGTTCTAATTCACTAAATTTTATTCTAATTGGATACATTAATAATAAAAATTTCAAAAAAAAAAAATTGGATATATAGTCTTTCTCTCCTAGAATTACGCCTTGATGCATGTTATGACAAGTGCAATTTTCACAAATATTGTTTAGATAGTCTTGAAAAAGGTCCGTGTAAGTGTGTATGTTTCACAGTTAAAACAATATCATTAGATTGTATATATGTATGACAAAGGTGCCAAAAGTAAACTCGGCATTACTAATGACAATTGTTTTATTTTATCAAAAATGATTTGTCCCCCTAAAAATAATCTCCCTAACCCTCCTAATTTCTTTTTTTAGAAACTGTTTTCTTTTCTTTTTTTTTTCCTTTTTTTTTACTTAATTTGGCAATTTCGGGAGATTCGGGGCCGATTTCGGGGGACCCAGCACTGCCCTTATTTTATATTGTCAAGGTTGGTGCCATTGTGGCCAATTGTCAGACTTCTCAACTCAGTGGGGCCCCGAGTTTGGTTTCTCAAGAAAACATAGTATAAAATTTGAAATAAATATGGGGTGTTTGGTGGGGCTTTTTTGAGTCAACTTCTGCTTTTGGCTTTTAAAAAGTTATTTTGGACTGTTTGGTTAAACTTATTTCAAACAGTTTCTGATTCTAACAACTTATTTTAAGTCAAAAAAGCTGATTCTGAGAAGCTGCTCACCCCTTGCTTCTGATTATCAGCTTCTGCTGTGGACATGTTAATTCACGGTTATATTCTTAAATTTTTTTATTTTTTATTTTTTTAAAAATAGAAAAAGACACAAATAGACTATAAAATATTATTATTATTATTTATGAGAAATGTAGACAAATAGTGAATAATAAAAAATAAAAATTAATTGAAAAAGCTATTTCACAGCTTATTTAACAAACACTACTCAGCAACTTAAATCTATAATCCAACAACTATAACAAACAGATTAACAGCTTCTGATTAAAGTCATAATCTATAATCTGTTAAGCTATAATCTATAATCAGTTTTAACAGCTACACCAAACAGCAACATGGAAGGTAATGGTGAAACTATTTTATTAGATTTTATATAAAAAAATATATATATATATATATATACAGTAGCGGAGCCACATAAGGCTCAAGGGGTCACGTGGCTCCTTGAGTTTTGAGAATTTTTTTTTTTTAAACATAACGAAAATATTTTAAATAAAAAAATTTATTAAAATATTATTTAAAGTGAAATGTCAATGACATTTTTAAAATTATGAAAATAATAATTGTTATTTTGATTAAAAATAACTAGACTATGATAAGTCATATTATTATCTATGAAAATTTCAATATAATGGTGATTTCTATCATTATTGGCATGCAAACATAATTAATTTCAATGAAGATATGAAATTTATTGGATTATTAGTTACATTTGACATGTGAAGTTTATCCTTCATGTGTTTCTTTTCATTCATAACTAAAATAATCACTATACAAATTATAATCAAGCAACACATCTTCAATTATAAAAAAATAAAAAATAAATTACAATAGGTCATAACTAATATCAAAATGAGTCATAACTAACTATTACTTGATATATAGTCATAACCAAAATAACAACTACAAGAAGTTATAACTAAATTATATCTACCACTATAATGTGTTATAACTAAATATCACGAATATCATAATTATGACATATGATAGACATTTTTTTTGCGGTATATTTTATAGAATTTCTCTACTAAAATATATTATTTCTGTCTCAACGTATCTTCTTTTTTAATTTTCCAATCCACCTATAAAATAATTACTCCCTAATATTTGTATAAAATTTAGGCCAAGTTTGGCATCTACTAAATAATACAAAAAGTCACTATCCTATTTAAGTCACATCATCTTATTTAAATCACATCACCTCTCTAACACATCACATCAAACCCAACCCAAACTCAACCCATATAAGCCAATAAGTCAAAAAGTACACTTTTTTAGAATCCTTTAATTTAAAATTCACATTTATCCAAATGAACTCTTAACAATTAAGTTTAGTAATATCTCATTGTTATTTATTATGAAAAAAAAAAAATTTTAATATTATTATTAATTTGTGTCCCATCTACACTGAATTCCTGACTACGCCATTATATATATATATATGTTAAATGTAAGTAGATTTTTTGACAAATTGTTTTATCACTAAACACAAAGTAATAGATCATAGATCTGGGCTTTATCATTATGACAAATGGTAAAAAAGTTACGAGATTAGAAATTTATTTATGTATAACATTACTTTCAAATAAAATTTCGTATACAAAATTATAGTTGGAAATCGTGTGACTCCCTAACTTAATCATGTAGTTTTAGTTACCGCACTTTGAGAATTTTTGTTGACACGTGTCATGCAAACAATGACTCCAAATCATTATAAAAGGCCACCCCATTTCATGTATTTCACTTAGCCATCAAACTCATCAAAAATGACTCTCAAGAGTTTGCTAGTGTTGTTACTTGCAGTGGTGGTTCTCACCACTCCTTCACTTGCTGATTACATGAAGCCACACCCTCATGAGCACATGGCTCCAACCCCAATTGGCCAACCTCCCAAGGGAGAGAAGCCACCACTACCTGAGCACAAGCTACCAACTCATCATGGTCACCACCCTGCTCACCCTCCGGTGGAGCATGGCGAAGACTTGCACAAGCCACCGCGGAAGGTGATGCCTCCATGCCCAACTCCGGCACAGAAGCCACATGGGCATGGTCCTCACAAGCCACCCCACAAACTTGCACCACCACCTCATTCCATCTGAGTGATCCCTTCCTAGTACTCTCTACTATGGTTATAGAAATATATAAAAATAAGAGCCTATTGTCATTGGATCTTATTATTCCTATTTTGTATGATCAGCTAGCACTAGCAGGAGAGAGCTCATGTTATTTATTAGCTGCATTGTAGTGCTTGTGGAGATGGTTATGTACCACTTTCATCTATGATATATTACCATAACTATTCATCAGGTTTGTTTTTAGTTTTTTGAAAACACTTTTCAGAAATTCTATTTTCTTATTTTTCGTATTTTTTTATTTTTATTGAATTTTTTTAATATTTTAAGAAAATTTTTTAATTTTTAGACACACCTAACATAAATACACTTAAAAAATATAGTTTTCGTGAAAACAAATCTTTAAAAAATTCACTATATACCAAAAATACAAAAATACAAAAAAAAAATATATATATGAAAATTCAGTATATTTTTCGTATTTTTGTGTATTTCTTAATTTTTTTAAATATTTTTTTACAAATATTTTACTTTTTAGATGCATCTAAGTAAGATGCATCTAAAAAGATTTTAAAAAATGCTTAAAATTTTAAAAATATTCACTAAAAACAAAAAAAAAATACGAAAAATAAAAATTCAATTTTCAGATTCAGAAAACTAAAATCAAACATAGGAGTGTAAAAATGGCCTGCGGCCCGGGGTGGGTCCGACCCGTTTGGGCCCGGGTCCGAGCCCAATCCGAGCCCCTAGGCTTGGGCCATCATTTTGAAGCCCAGCCAGCCCGAGGCCCAGTGTCTTTTTTAGTGAAAAATAATAAAATTTTGGTAGAAAAAATTTGAAAAAATAAAAAAAAAATGGTCAAACCTGCCCAAACCCAACCCAAGCATGAGGCCAGGCCCAGGTCCACCAGACCGCCCAAGGCCCGAATACCTATGGGCTTGGACTAGGACCTAAACTTAATTATTTGGCCTGTTAGCCGCCCGGCCCAGCCCGAATTTTGGCAGAAGCCCGCAAAGCCCGACATAGGCCGGACCAGGCCAGATCTACAACATAACAATTGTTTTTCTTTTTAGTTTCATCATTTTTCAAATCTATGCTATTCTTGTCATGTATGTCCACTCCAGTTTTAATTATACAGAATATGGAGAAGTTGTCTGGCAAGTCCACCTTACTACCTGGTTGTGTGCCCAACTTATAGTAAGGCCTCGTTTGGGAATAAGTTATTTTAGTAATTTTTTAATTTTTTATAAAAAGATATATAAAAAAAATAGAGAGAGTGATGTGACAACTTATATGATTAAAATAATTACTCCCCAAATAAGGCCTAAAATGATACATAATCATTTTGTCTAAAATATTGGAAAAAATAATAGTTACATAATCTTATACAATTATAAAGACACCTCACATAGAATATAGGACGGACCTACCAATAATATCCTCACAATATGACACGCATCTAAATTATTAAAGCCGCCCTCCGTACTCAGACACACCTAGGCAAGCAAAATTTTAAAAAAAAAATGTTGAGGTAATTTAGTTTGCAATTATCCAAATAAAATTGTGGAGGAAAACAACCATTCGAATAGCAATAAATCTAAGAGCACATATGTTGTATAAATTGTATAATTAACTAAATAAATAGATTTATAATTAATCCAATTACATTACAGAATAAAAAAATATGTTGAAATTTACAATCATATTATATAGAAATACACAATATAATAAAATAGTAAAGAAAGTAAACTGAAACCTGTGTGGTACCACAGTCTTCTTAAAACAGATTAGTCGCCTCACCGTGGGTGTTGGAGGTATGTCGGCTTCTATCTACTAGGATACGACGGTTTAAACCGACTAACGCAGAAACACCTTCTAATAGCTTTGGCGAACCGACAATGACAGCACTCTCTCACACAAAAAGAAAAATTATAAGCAAAAGCAAACTGACCGTATATATTCTGGAAGCAAAAAATCTGTACCAAAACCAAGGGAGATGGGTCTCCTTTTCTACATCATGGGGGAGAGAGAAGGAGCCTCCAGCCATGAAGACTAGCAACCAATGCCCATTACTCCTGCAAAGCTGCTGGAGTAATGGACCAAAATTGATGGGACAACAATATCTAAGATATATATTCTGTACACACAAATATATATATCTGCAGCAGACTTAGTCCAAAAAGTTTAGGTTGATAGACCACCAATCCGGCCCAGCCTAAACCTAACCCATTCCAGCAAGCCTCAAGATCCAAGATGCAAGATCCATGGATCGCGGACCACAAACCCAACCCTGGCCAGGGAAGGCGGCGCGCGCATGCGCGTGTGGTAATTTTTCCATAGCTAACTTGGACCATAGTCTCAGCGCAAGCCCATCATATAAGCATCCATAACTCCCTTCCTTCAGAAAATTTGAATGCCTCAAAGGGCTCATGCCCATATCAAAATTTTAAGGTTTAAATACCCATCAAAACTTTCCTCTACAATCAATGTGGGATTAGTAATTATACACAATTCCTAATACCTTATTCATGAGGCCATTTTTATGAGACAATTTTTCATTCAATTCTTAATAATTTTTTGTCATTCTTTTTATGGTGTAAAGACCTTGTTACAAAGAATCTAAATCCATTTCATCCCACCTCAACCAATAGTTGGGACCTACTTTAATTTCACATTAAAGTTACCAAAAAAATAATTTTTTCCAACAATCCCCCACGTGAATAAAAATTGACCAAATAAAGAAAACGAACAACGTTTACAACAAAGACTCAGAGAGAGAGTACACAGACTAACCCTGCATCAGAAAAGGTAGTTGTTGGCCTTGAACCTTTTGTAGTGAAAGCCTATCGGATTTACTAGCTGACCAGTGAACATGATGTCTTGAACTGTTTTGCCGTTTGTGTAAACCGAGACAATAGACCTCACACAGGAGTTAGTCCAACCATTGTTCTTATTCTCACTGGTGTGTCCGGTATGGCCTTGGAACACTAGCCTGGTTCAGTGAGTAGCGTTAAAGAATTTGACCTTACCAATTCTTAAAGAAACGACCCCACTTCGCACTCACATAGGTGACCTATATAAGGTATCTCATTATACCACGGTTGACTATTCATATCACTTAGATCATTAAAAGCATGAGCTTACACTACTACAAAAATAGTTAAAGATCACACTTTGACAAAAAAAAAAAAGATCTCACTTTTATTGAAAGTGTGATAAAAAAAATTAGATTGATATTTTAATCACACTTAATTTGATTGAGTGTGATAATATTTATTTTTTATATCACTTTTCAATTAAGTGTGATTATATATATATTTTTTAATCACACATTCTAATTAAAAGTGTGATTATATATACACTACTACTTTTTAATCACACTTTTTAAACAAGTGTGATTATATATATATTTTTTAATCACACATTCTAATTAAAGTGTGATTGTTTATATATTTTTTAATCACACCTTTTAATTAAAGTGTGATTATATATACATTACTACTTTTTAATCACACTTTTTAAGTAAATGTGATTATATATATATTTTTTAATCACATATTCTAATTAAAGTGTGATTGTTTATATATTTTTTAATCACACCTTTTAATTAAAGTGTGATTATATATACACTACTACTTTTTAATCACACTTTTTAAGTAAGTGTGATTATATATATATTTTTTAATCACACATTCTAATTAAAGTGTGATTATTTATATATTTTTTAATCACACCTTTTTAATTAAAGTGTGATTATACATACACTACTACTTTTTAATCACACTTTTTAAGTAAGTGTAATTATATATATATTTTTTAATCACACATTCTAATTAAAGTGTGATTATTTATATATTTTTTAATCACACCTTCTAATTAAAGTGTGATTATATCACTACTATAAAAATAGTTAAATATCACACTTTGATAAATGAAAATATCTCACTTTTATTAGAAGTGTGATAAAAAAATTAGATTGATATTTTAATTACACTTAATTTAATTGTAACGCCCTCAAAATAATAACATTAAACCCATCAATTTAGACATGCATTGATATAAGAAACAAACATCGTTCTATTCCACAGAGTAATTTCTTACAAGCACCATTACATGTTGACCACAGAATCAAATGCCCTATGGGCTTATAGCTTTCCAAGCTAACACTTGGTTACAAAGAGGAGAGTACTAACTCAAATACACATTAAGCTCTTGGCTTGAAATTACATGTAATACAGCAAAAGATAACCAAAACCACAAACGTCTGCCTGCCTCTAGCCTCCCAAGCGATGTCCTTGGAGGTGGCATGCTTCATGTACCTGAAAATGGTGTCCCATAAAGGGTGAGCCACAGCCCAGTAGAAATACACTAAACCAACTATAAACAATGACTAAAAGATTAGCAGTTAGTAGACGGTCAACACTTATACATTCATTTACATCTTATTACAATTCCATGAAAATCAAGTCTATGTGACAATTCACTTTCCATTTCTTATTCAACATTGAGTTTGAAAATGAGGCTCAGTACTCTGGCCAAAACCGTTGATGAGATTATAGTTCATCACTAGAACACTTTCGAAATCCAAGGTGGATACACATTTTAGTGTTGTATCAATAACACATAAACCACTTCCATACTTCATAAATGATATACATTTTAGTGCTATATCAAATTAAACAAACATCTCAATAGATAAGCATATGAGCTATATCTCTACTACCACAGATAAGCATATGAGCCATATCAACACTTCAATAGATAAGCATATGAGCTGTATCAACACTTCAATAAATAAGCATATGAGCTGTATCAACACTTCAATGGGAGAGCATATGAGCTGCATTCCTGGGTCCATCCCCCATCTTCCCTTAACCATTAACCGGTTTAGAGGTACATCCCCCATCTTCCCCTAAACCGTGGAGTACATCCCCCATCTCCTCCCATACACAAGCAATGCATATAAACACAGAATCATATACGCAATCAATCAATACATAAAGTTAATGTATTCTATCAACCGTCTACACATAATGCACATAAACACATTGGTCATATGCACAATCTATCAATACATGAAGTTAATGTATTCTATCAACCGTCATACTCTATGACACATCCAATTGATTAGTTTTAGTTTGCCTAATCATCATGCATTGTCTACAACAATCAATACTACCCTCCACCGGTAGTCCAAAGCAATTATTTCTAAACAGGAAATAAATGCACAAATGGATAATATATCAACATTTCAACTAGGTGAGCAATAAATGATTCAACTACACCCTTTAGTCCCATACATTCCCAATTTCAACACTCTCAATTCAATTTCTCATCTTCTTTAATTAATTACATACATTAATTAATTAAACCAATTAGGGCAACTTACCATAATTCACAAAACAACCCTAGGGTTCCATCTCCATCAATGTCTCAACATTAATTTCATTTCTCTATGCCTATCTTGCATATAGGTTTATATAATTAAAACCCCAACTTTTGTAAAATTACACAAAGGCCTAAACTTTCTCCAAAATTACTCAACAACCCCCAACATATCAAAATGCTAAAATTCAAAGACAAAGCTCATAAGATGGAGTAGGTTATCCCTATCTCGAATGATGGGACCCAACGAAGGAGATGAAGAAAACGGAAATGCTCCAAATCCTGAAATTTTCAGATTAAAAGATAGCCTTCGACGATCAACACAACTTTTGTAAAGGCCCAATGTGAGAAAACAACTCCTACTAGATCAATCCTAAGAGAGAAGTTTGGGTTTTAGTGAGAGGAACTCTCAAAATAGCTTTTTGGAAAAGTAAGAGAGAGAAAAGATGTGTAGAAAATGACTCAAAAATGCCCAACTGCGCTCTGTTATACGACATTCCCGCTCGAGCGTAAAACACAACGCTCGAGCGTCAAGAACAAAAACCATGGTCCGCTCGAGCGCAATAATTCCCGCTCGAGCGCCTAGACACAAGAATAAAGCTCATCCGCTCGAGCGTGAAAAACCAGTCCGCTCGAGCGCAAATTTCTAACTTCCAGAACTTACGCCAAAAAGTACTAGCCGCTCGAGCGTAAAAAACCAACTTGCAGAAGTTTGCAGGGCACCAAAATACTGGGAGTGGGCAATACCCGCTCGAGCGCTCCAAGACCCGCTCGAGCGGAACGACCAAAACACAGAAACAAGATTTTAGACCCAGGGCTCAACCCACCTGCTCGAAACAAGCCCGACACATTCTAAAACTCAAGAAATGGAATCAAAGGATGACAATAAGATGGATACAACTGCCAACTCCACGGAATCAAGGTCCAGAATACGACAAATACAGTAAGGGAATACCGGGATCGCTATAACCTCCCCCCCTTAAAGAATTTCGTCCCCGAAATTAAGGAAACGTTAAAATACAAGGCCAAGTGATAGCAAAGCTCACAATACAAGGAAGTTAACCTCACAACTGGTTTTCTACCCACCCTCACACATGGGAAGGGCTTAACAAGGAAACATGCCCCGAAAGAAAACAACACCTCGGCATACGAAACTTCCACAAAACCAAACCCTCTCCGAGATAACTCACCAAAACACCCGACTAGCGCTCCGAGCTAAGTCACTACTCAATAATCACAATCCTAAATAAAACAATCAATGCAAGCTTTTGTATGAATATATAGAAAATTATTCTCTGGTTAAAAAGGCATTTCTCAAAAATAATCAAGTTTTCAACGTTAACATTCTGAAATAAATTTTGCATTTCCCATGCGAAATCCAAGAGTTTTGTAAACATTTCTCATAACACGGTGTTACTCACAACACCTAACCATTCTCAATTGATTTGGCCAAGATTTCTCATTGAAATTTCTCATAACATTTAAATTGGATCAATTTTCCCACAATACACAATTTAGTATTCAACAACCTAATCCATTACCGGTTATCCTATCTCTATTCAAGAGACAATTTACAATATATGCTATAACGTGCATTATCGACATGCATTACTTTCAAATTCAATAACTTCAAACATGCATGGTTCTCAATTCCGAAGCACATTCACTGTTAATGATACATTTGCGTTTCCACATCACATTTAACATATATAATGCTAAATTAACTTCCATAATATACCATAGACTGAAACACATGTAATAGTCGTACAGTTCATCAATACAACCAGATATTCAACATACGTTCAAATACCTACCAATGGATCCAGATACCTCTCTCTCGGAACTGAAAATTACTTACCCAAGTGGTTTCCTCAACCCCATTACGTTTTCACAATATTTTAACGAATGGAAAAGTCCGGCTTATCCAGACTCGATAATAATGATAATAGTAAGACACATTCTAACACTACAGTGTTCCGAGACATCCACCACGTCCCGACTACCCACAATACTTAAACCGGTATTTGGTACTCAATAACCCAATAGAGGAAGCACGAAAGCATTCGCACACTGTAACAAGTCCGCGGGGGACCTCGCTACAGTTCGGACTCGATTTGTTGTCACGGTTCGTAATCTGAACCAAAGAGTCCAAATCCGGCAAATCGTTTTGAGAAAACAGATTTTTGAAAGAAGTGCCAAACATGGACTGCTTTGCCAGATACAGAGTCGCCACGTAAATATTTTATTTTGGGAAATTTAGGAAACCCTGACTCGTTGCCTAAGGCCACGTGTCCGTCATCACCAAAGTTGCCTCGGCTCGGGAACTTGGGTACGATTGGGGAAGGTCACTTCGTGAGCACCCCCGCTCGCCCGATCAAAGATCGGCCTCTACTAACCATGATATCGAGTTTTGAAAACCTTATGCATTCTTATTTAGCCTAGATTTACTATGTGATGCGCACAGCATACAAGTATAGACCGGATCGCCTGAATTGAAACAAAACATTTCATGTTTGTTTTTTTGAAAGATGGTTTGATGGTGCTACCCGCAAGTAGGCTAAGACGTGGATTTGCCACCCTCGGGTGGGCTTAGAAAACATGATTTTGCCACTATCTAGTGGGCTTAAAACACACAGTCAATGATTTGTTCCAATCCAACTAACCCAACCTTCACCCACAGGCATTCAGGCAGTTATATCACATAAGCAGTTAGCCTCATGGTAAGCATGCTATTCATGGCAGTCACTCACACGCATGCAAGGATGCTAAAGCATAAAAACTCACCGAGTACTCCAAGCCAAAAAAGAAGCTAATTAAAAATCCATACATGATCCTAAGTATACAGAAATGCCTAATGCAATACATGCAAAAATACAACTATAACAGGCTCGGCTATTCTAAACATGGCGTATGGAATGCTACAGCTAACATGTATTCAACTTAGAATTGAAATACAAATGCAGTTAGTATGATGCGCCGAGCCCGGTGCATGCAAGACAGATGAATGAATGCAAACATGCTATCATACTGTATGCTAATTGAAACATGCCCTAATCTAACCATCATAAGCTGGTAAATAAAAGGGACGAAAGACGTGGGGTTGGAAGACATACATCACACTCACGCACACTTATTACAATTATGCCCTTGCACAGAGGGTCTGAATGAATAATATACAGTCCCAAATGAATAGTACAGTCCGAATAAATACAAAACCCTAATTAATTTACAAATTAATCTAGGAAAGTATTAAAACTAGCATGCAAGCTAGGAACTGCCTCGACTCCGCTCCGGATGATGAATGATGCATGTTGGCGCGGAAATCCATCGCGATGCCCCGATTAGCCTATGTTTGCAATTGTTCTTGGAAAGCGCGCCAAGCTCCGGAAGGCTGCTGATTTTGATTTGCTGCAACAGAGAGCAGGAAAGGGGCATAGCAATGTATTTTCACATATGTATGCATGTCTCGATCCTCCTGCCACCAATCATGCATATCGATGCATGATGGCCGAGGAGTCGAATTGCACGAATCAATATGAAATGAATGTACACATAAACATAGCAATACCTAAACTCCATCATGGATAATCCGGAGTGTTGGTGACTGGGAATTGAGACACGTTCCGTCACTCAGAGTACGAAACGTTCCTCGTTTCCCGTGCTCGGGCTAACTCCTATCCCAAACACAATGCAATATGCATGACATGCATAAATGCAACTAATATACACCCTAACATGCACAATGCTATGAAATGGCATACACGATGCACGAGGTAACATAGCATACACAATGCGCTAACGTACAACCTAGCATACACAATGCTATGAAATAAAATGGCATACGCAATGCATAATGGACTTACACCAACACGAGTGGACCTCAGCCACACTCACATAAGAGGCCATAAGATGGAAATGAGACACTCGAGATGCGTGCACACGGGCACGCAAATCGAGGACCGAACCTAAGGCACGAATGCCACTCTACCAAAGCATGGTAAGGCATGGAACATGATATGCAAACATGCAAATTTCAGTGCTAAAATATGATGCTAAACAGCCCTGAAACATGGCAATATGGCACCCGATGCATGAGATGAAACCCGAAACTCGAAATTAGGCACATGGAATGACTTACAGCTATACAAAGCATGCATTATTTGAACATGAAGTATGAGGAAAGAATCAAGACAGTCCCAAGACAAGCATATTTTCAGTTTTAAACAAGGCCAAAAGATGAACACAAGTAGGGCTAAGCTAACATGCAAAAATGGCCTCGAAAGAGAGATAAAGAAGCAAGTAACAGCTGCTGGCCCTAAATGGAAAAGATCCCTTCAACAAAGTTGAAGAGGGGCTCAAAATGAAGCACTTTACAGTTTACATCAAGCCACGAAAATAAACACAGGCAGGCCTAAAACACTATGCAAGAAAAAGGCCAAAAGAGGGACAAAGAAGCAAGTGATGGCTGCTGGCCTCAAACAGAGGAGGGCCCTTCAACAATGTTGAAGAGGGGCCCAAAACATGATATTTTATAGTTTATGACCAAGCCCAAAACAGTGCACAAGCAAGCTTAAAATACTATACAAAATAAGGCATAAAAGAGAGTTTTAACACAAAGAGCAAAAAGGAAGTCTCAAACAGTGAAATACCCTTGATCAAACATGAAGAATGGGTCAAAATATGACTATTTACAGTTCAAACCAGAGCCCAAAAATACAAGCACAATGAGCTAAAAAAAAGCATGCAAAAATAGGGTCAAAAGAGAGATAAAGAGGCAAGTGACAGATGGAAGTCTCAAACAGTGAAGAGCCCTTCAACAATGTTGAATAAGGGCTCAAAAAAAGCCTCTTTTCAGTTTATAACCAAGCTCAAAACAGTTCACAAATAGGCCTAAAATACTATGCAAGAAAGAGGCATACAAGAGAGGTAAATAAGCAAGTGGTAGCTGGAGACCTTAAACATAGAAGGACCCTTAATCAAACATGAAAAAGGCCTCAAAACATGACTATTTTCAGTTAGGGTCGGAGCCCAAAAATGTAAGCAAGTATGGCTTAGATATAGAACAAAATAAAGCACAAAAGAGGGAGAATAAGAACTCACCCTTGTAGACCAAACTTCAGCAGCCCTTGGCTTGAGAAAAGGTGCTCCTAAGCTCTGAAAACCAGCTCCAAGTGTTGGAAAGGATGGTGGTGGTGTGGTGCTATGAGGTGGTGTAGAAATGGTCCAAGAACAATGGACTTTGAAGCTTTGAAAGAGAGAGATGGAGGATGTATGTATGCAAAGCTCCAAGAGGATTTTCTAACCCTTCAAAAGGGAGCTGGAGGGCCTGGTTATATAGGCACAAGAGTGGGGAGAAAAAGGGGGAAATGAAATTCAAATTTCACCCCAAAAAGTTAGCTCCCCGGATACAAAATCTGGGGGCAAACAGAGGGTATATTTGTAAAGTACCTGGAGAGAGGAGCAAGGCCGGCTGGTTATTTAGGGTTTAGGTGGCCGGCCGGCCCTCCCCATGGCCGGCCGGCCAAGGGTCAAAAGGGTCAAGACTGATTAGTGGCCGGCCATGCCAAAAAGCTGGCCTCCCATGTGTGCACAACACAACCATGTGGTCAAAAACTGGAGAAAGTGAACTAGGAGAGAGAAAGGCCCATTTTTTGAAGGGGTTCAAAAGGGTCAAACACAATTACTGGCCGGCCATATGATATTGGTGGCCTCCCAGGTGTCGACAACACAAATATGTGGTTTAGGGCTAGAAAAAGTGGCCCAAAGGTGGTCAACATTGCCTTTCTAGTGAGAAAAACGGGCGACGGAGGGCGATGAAGAAATAAAACTGGTTGTCAGAACAATTACTGGCCTCCCACTCTTCTACGACCTTCCTAACAATGAAACAGAGGTCCCTGCCAAAAATGAACTCAAACCGATGCAAAATGAAGGTTCGGGGGCCGAAACGCGCAGCCTAGGGCCCCGAAAACTGACTGTTAGGCACCGGAAGTGGTGTTCGACCACGAAGTCGGTCTCTCGGACCACAGTGTCCCTCAAAAGGGAGGAAATAAGGTATGTGCCAAAAACCGGAGCAAACGGAGGTGGTTAAACGGTCCCGAATCGAGGCACGCGGCCAACAGCTCCGAAAAACCGGAAACTGGGCTCCAAACGGGCAAAATGGCCTACGACCACGAAACGTAGCCTACGGCCACTGAGAGATGATCTACGAGACCTCTCCCTCCCTTCGGGAAGAGAAAACAGAGAAAATAGAGCTTGGTTCGCAAACCGAGGCAAAGCATGAAAGAGTCCGGAAGTCCGGAGGCAAGGCTCGTAGCCGAGACTCTGAAACCTCTGAACGAGCAGATATGCAACATCACCAAGTGCTCAATCGGTGACGTCTGAGTCTTAAGGTCGGTCAAAAATGGGGTGTCTACACACACAAAGCTTCCAGTCAACTTTCACACAACAGGTGTAAGACGAAACACGGGTAAAGAACAACATTACGGTACATTACTACCCCATAAATTCAAGGTCTTGAACAAAAATTATTTTAGTTTACGAGGAGTATCCAATGAACCCCAAGTGAAACACAACATAGCCATCCCACAAAACCCGTCATACTCACGTTGATGACGCTGTACTCAAAACAGAACTTTCATAAAAGAACTCTTAAACACTTGATATTCCCAATATCGTAACGACGCGACGGATAACATTGCACACCCCCGTGCCTTACAACATACTAACAAGGACCAAACGAATCAAAACGATTCCAACTGGGTACCTTACTCACTCTTCACAACTCTCCTACTTCACTTGTAACACCACTGTCCAAACTGGGCGACGGACACCTATGCCAAAGTGGCCTACTTTACCAAACATCCAACCTCACGATTTCATTCAGAAACCATACGAACCACACACTGACACGCATCGCACTGTGCAAAACTCCCTCGTCTAGAGATTTCACTCACCACCTCGATTGAACTCGAAGTAATAAAATTTGCATACCCTTTCCCTCGTACTAAGTTAACTGACAGGGTTTGCTACCCCGTGACATTCACCACTACCAAGTCATCGTTCGTACCGAACACAAACTAACATAGTACCTTCATCCACCAACGACCTATACCTATAGGGTCCACCCTTCATTCCAAATCTTACTTGTCACTCACCCCTCGAGTATAATCAAGACACCCAGCTTCCGTGCCAAACCACTAGCCAATGCTACCGCTAGACAACCACCATGAACCAACCCCGACACCGTTGCATGTCGCCGATAAGGCTTTCGAAGATACACCATTCTAAATTCCCGGAGGAGTAAAGGTCCTCAACCTTCTCATTACCATCCCAAACCTGACTTCGCAAAGGACTTACTACAGTGACTCGACTCACGGGTCACCCCCAACCATGGTTCATACACCCAATCAACCCTCACTACAGTATCTCCCGACCTAACCAGTGTTAAGGTACGAACCTATCACTTTCGATCAAAGTAAGGAAGTCCAAAAACTTAGGAAACGTCCATAGGCTACTACCCAAGATATAGCACCAGCTCTCACAACGTACTACTCCCGATGTTAACAGCCACACCCTTATATAGGGACTAACACTCCCTCCGTCGAACGACCAATCATAACACATGCTCATTCGGCAACGTTACCTACCACGAAGGTACAAGTCTGATCCTAACAAGATTATGCGCTACGTCCTCGTAAATTACCATGTTAATTACATACTATACCTAGTATCAATCTCACACTTCACATCCTCTCGAGGAGTTCCCGCGACAGTAGACTAACATCGCTTTTACGCACATAAGAATCAATTAGATAGCACTGATGAAATTTCGAGCATCCGGCAAGTATAACTGTTCTCGCCCCCTAGTAATTCTGATTAAGATACGCATTTCTCAGTGATCTTTCTAAATTTGAAAACACAGCTCAACAGCCCTCACTTTTCCCAAACCAAAACACACGCATAAAAATGCATTATTACCAAAAATTTTATGGTCTCTCAACAACCTATTATATTAATAAAACTTTTGGAGCTACAGCATGTTCCAATCCACCCAATCCAAGGATATTAACAAGCCAAGCATATGTATATGGATAAACAAACAGCTTAGATGTTTCAACATTCCCAAAACACATTGGTTACACAACAGAATCCAATGGCCACAAAACGATAATTCACCGGTTACAAAACGGATTAGTCAAAACAAAACCAACCCCTCGGTATTACCACCACAGCCATCCCTCGCTGGACCGCCAAAATTTGTCATCCCCAAATACAAGATAACCTATGAGTTTACAAGCCACGGACAAGAACTACTGACGTGCCCCCTCTGTCCACACCTGGAACAACTACAAACTTCCCCAACTGGGGCTTGGGAACTCGACTCTACTGAGGCCCTCGAAATCTGGCCTGCTAGTCCCCCAAAACGATACTGTTCCTGCCTAGTTGAATGAAACTGAGCCTGACTAGGTTGCAAAACCCCTAAAGAGGCCCCCGGCTGAGTACAGAAATGTCGAATATGACCCGGCTGATTACACACCCAACAAGTAGGCGGTGCCTGAACGCGAGACTGGTTCAAAATGTGGGCTGATGAAGACCCCAACAACTGCCTCCCCACTGAGCATTTGATCGGCCCAAAACCCGGCTGGTTAAATGATCCTGGTAGTACAACTACTGGTTGAACTGCTAACCCTGCCCCCTTCCTCTGTGGGCACACCGAAACCTTGTGGCCCAGTAGACCACATTTGAAACAAAGGGCACCCCTCTGTCCACTGTCTCCCAAACCCAAATCCGACACTAGAAGGGTAGTTCTAGCCCGACCCCCTTGTTGCGGGTTTAAACCCCTCTGCCTCTTAAAAGGCCTACTAACACCCTGAGTCACGGGAGTCGCCGAGATGGCTTCCTCCCCACTCTGCCCCATTGCTAGCACCACAGCCTCTATATGGGCAGCCGCCTTAACAAGCACACTATAACTTCTATGCCAAGACCCCGCTATTCTATCACGGATGCCGTCACGCAGCTTACTCTCAAACTCGAAACAACGCAATTCCTCCGTCTCCACCAATTCTGGAGCAAACCTCGACAGGTTAGCAAACCATCTTTCAAACCGCACCAAAGGTGTAGTACCTTGGCGTAACTCCACAAACTGTTTCCGCAACTCTTCCCGAGCGGAAGGAGGGAAATCACAACTTCCTCGCCTAGGCATCCTAGTAAAAGTAACAAAGGATATTAGCACATTCATAAATGTGCTGGAACTAAACACTCGCGTCCTAATGCATGGACAACTGTAATTCACTCCACGTAAGCACATAAACACATAAGCACTTACGAATTTCATTTCCGAATAATGATAGTCCCGAGGCGTTACTAGAGTTCCGGTTAGAAACAACATTGATCAAGTACTTTTCCAACAGGACTCCCAGAAACCCAAGGATCCAATCAACATCCTAGAAACTAAATCCCATACCCAAATAGTCACATAAACATGTTATCACATAAGCACACAACATTACATCTAAGTCTCTAACAAGCGAGATAAACCCATTGTGATCCTAATCACTTCCCACGTACCCAAAGTATTCAAACCCGGTACGCTCTGATACCAAGTTGTAACGCCCTCAAAATAATAACATTAAACCCATCAATTTAGACATGCATTGATATAAGAAACAAACATCGTTCTATTCCACAGAGTAATTTCTTACAAGCACCATTACATGTTGACCACAGAATCAAATGCCCTATGGGCTTACAGCTTTCCAAGCTAACACTTGGTTACAAAGAGGAGAGTACTAACTCAAATACACATTAAGCTCTTGGCTTGAAATTACATGTAATACAGCAAAAGATAACCAAAATCACAAACGTCTGCCTGCCTCTAGCCTCCCAAGCGATGTCCTTGGAGGTGGCATGCTTCATGTACCTGAAAATGGTGTCCCATAAAGGGTGAGCCACAGCCCAGTAGAAATACACTAAACCAACTATAAACAATGACTAAAAGATTAGCAGTTAATAGACGGTCAACACTTATACATTCATTTACATCTTATTACAATTCCATGAAAATCAAGTCTATGTGACAATTCACTTTCCATTTCTTATTCAACATTGAGTTTGAAAATGAGGCTCAGTACTCTGGCCAAAACCGTTGATGAGATTATAGTTCATCACTAGAACACTTTCGAAATCCAAGGTGGATACACATTTTAGTGTTGTATCAATAACACATAAACCACTTCCATACTTCATAAATGATATACATTTTAGTGCTATATCAAATTAAACAAACATCTCAATAGATAAGCATATGAGCTATATCTCTACTACCACAGATAAGCATATGAGCCATATCAACACTTCAATAGATAAGCATATGAGCTGTATCAACACTTCAATAGATAAGCATATGAGTTGATATGGGAGAGCATATGAGCTGCATTCCTGGGTCCATCCCCCATCTTCCCTTAACCATTAACCGGTTTAGAGGTACATCCCCCATCTTCCCCTAAACCGTGGAGTACATCCCCCATCTCCTCCCATACACAAGCAATGCATATAAACACAGAATCATATACGCAATCAATCAATACATAAAGTTAATGTATTCTATCAACCATCTACACATAATGCACATAAACACATTGGTCATATGCACAATCTATCAATACATGAAGTTAATGTATTCTATCAACCGTCATACTCTATGACACATCCAATTGATTAGTTTTAGTTTGCCTAATCATCATGCATTGTCTACAACAATCAATACTACCCTTCACCGGTAGTCCAAAGCAATTATTTCTAAACAGGAAATAAATGCACAAATGGATAATATATCAACATTTCAACTAGGTGAGCAATAAATGATTCAACTAAACCCTTTAGTCCCATACATTCCCAATTTCAACACTCTCAATTCAATTTCTCATCTTTTTTAATTAATTACATACATTAATTAATTAAACCAATTAGGGCAACTTACCATAATTCACAAAACAACCCTAGGGTTCCATCTCCATCAATGTCCCAACATTAATTTCATTTCTCTATGCCTATCTTGCATATAAGTTTATATAATTAAAACCCCAACTTTTGTAAAATTACACAAAGGCCCAAACTTTCTCCAAAATTACCCAACAACCCCCAACATATCAAAATGCTAAAATTCAAAGACAAAGCTCATAAGATGGAGTAGGTTATCCCTACCTCGAATGATGGGACCCAACGAAGGAGATGAAGAAAACGGAAATGCTCCAAATCCTGAAATTTTCAGATTAAAAGATAGCCTTCGACGATCAACACAACTTTTGTAAAGGCCCAAGGTGAGAAAACAACTCCTACTAGATCAATCCTAAGAGAGAAGTTTGGGTTTTAGTGAGAGGAACTCTCAAAATAGCTTTTTGGAAAAGTAAGAGAGAGAAAAGATGTGTAGAAAATGATTCAAAAATGTCCAGCTGCGCTCTGTTATACGACATTCCCGCTCGAGCGTAAAACACAACGCTCGAGCGTCAAGAACAAAAACCATGGTCCGCTCGAGCGCAATAATTCCCACTCGAGCGCCTAGACACAAGAATAAAGCTCATCCGCTCGAGCGTGAAAAACCAGTCCGCTCGAGCACAAATTTCTAACTTCCAGAACTTATGCCAAAAAGTACTAGCCGCTCGAGCGCGACACGCTCGAGCGCAAGAAAACCGCTCGAGCGTAGAAAACCAACTTGCAGAAGTTTGCAGGGCACCAAAATACTGGGAGTGGGCAATACCGCTCGAGCGCTCCAAGACCCGCTCGAGCGGAACGACCAAAACACAGAAACAAGATTTTAGACCCAGGGCTCAACCCACCTGCTCGAAACAAGCCCGACACATTCTAAAACTCAAGAAATGGAATCAAAGGATGACAATAAGATGGATACAACTGCCAACTCCACGGAACCAAGGTCCGGAATACGACAAATACAGTAAGGATACCGGGATCGCTATATTAATTGAGGGTGATCATATTTATTTTTTTATGTCACTTTTTAATTAAGTGTGATTATATATATATATATATATTTTTTTTTTTTTTTAACCACACTTTTTAATTAAATGTGATTATATATATGTTTATTTTTTTAATTAAGTGTGATTATACACTACAAGAAAAGTGGGCTTATGAGGCGGAACTTTTTGTGACGGCACAACTTGTTGTCGCAAAAAATGTGATTTTTTGAGACGGCACAACTTGCCGTCGCAAAACATGTAACCTTTTGAGACGGCACAATTTGCCGTCGCAAAAAATATGACTTTTTGAGACAGCACAACTTGTCGTCGCAACAAATATGCCTTTTTGAGACGGTACAACTTGTCGTCACGAAAAAAATGCGACTTTTTGAGACGGTACAACTTGTCGTCACGAAAAATGTGACCTTTTGAGACGGCACAATTTGCCGTCGCAAAAAATATGACTTTTTGAGACGGCACAACTTGCCGTGCCAAAAAATGTGCCTTTTTGAGATAGCACAGCTTGCCGTTGCCAAAAAAAAAAAAAAACCTTTTGAGACGGTACAACTTGCCGTCGCGAAAAATGTAACTTTTTGATAAAAAAAATAATAATAATAATTTTTCCCATTAAAATAGAAATAAAACAAATAAATTTTCATCTAAAATAAAAAAAACAAAAAAAAAAAAAATTTATTTTAACAAAAAATAATTTTTTTGGCTACGGCAACCCCTGTCACAAAAAAAAAAAAGAAGGTTAAACCACGTTTTGTTGTTTAAATTTCATTTGTGATCGAAATTTTTTTTTTCATTCCCGCTATGTTTCCCCCCCCCCTCCCTTTTTTTTTCATTCCCCCTCCTTTTTTTTTTTCCATTCCCGTTCTGTAACCCCCCCAACCCAAACAAAAAATCCTCAATCTCAAACTACCCCGGCCAAAACCAAAAATCCCTAATCTCTTCTTACCCCCCCCTCTCTGTCTCTTTTCACCCATTTTTCATATTTCTCTCTCTTCTCTTTCTCTCTTTCACTCATCACTCTTCTCTATCTGTCTGTCAGTTTGTCTATCTGTCTCTCTTTCTCTTTGTGTGTCTCTCTCTCATCTATCTCTTCTCTCATCTCTTTTCTCTCTGTCTCTTTCGTTCATCTCTCTTCTCTCTATTTCTCTCGTTCATCTCTATTCTCTCTCTGTCTCTTTTTCTGTCTCTCACTCTCTATCTTTTTCTCTCTTTGTCTCTCTCTTTTCTCTTTCTCTCTCTAACTCATCACTCTTCTCTGTCTGTCTGTCTCTGTCTCTCTCTCTTTGTCTCTCGCTCATCTCTCTTCTCTCTATCTCTCATCTGTCTTCTCTCTCTGCCTCTCACTTATCTTTCTTCTCTTTATCTCTCTCTCGCTCATCTCTCTTCTCTCTATCTCTCTTATCTCTTTTATCTCTATGTCTCTCTCGCTCATTTCTATATATCTCTCTCTCGCTCATTTTTCTTCTCTCTCTATGTCTTTCTCTCGTTCATCTCTTTTTCTTCTCTTTCTCTCTCTTTTTGTCTATCTCTCGCTTATCTCTTGTTTCTCTTTCTTTTTCTGTCTGTCTGTCTGTCTGTCTCTCTTTCTCTCTCTGTCTCTCACTCTTTTTCACAATTTTACTCTTCTCTCTCTATTTGCCTGTCTATTTGTCTCCCCTTAATTGTGTTCGCCTTGCTTACTCCCTTCTCCCTCCTTCTCTATTTACCAAGCTATCTTTCGATTTATCGAGACAGTACAAGAAAATGCACTTTTGGTGACCACTTTGTCTTTCTATCGCTCATCACTCTGTCTCTGTCTCTATCTCTCTTCTCTATCTGTCTCTCACTCATTTCTCTCTCACCACCCATCTCCTCTACCACCTTCACCACTACTGCAAATGGCGTTCCACTACCACAACTACTACCACTGTTGCCATTCCGCCTCTACGACTATTATTACTACCACCATCACCACCACTCCACTACCACCATTACTGCTACCATTACCTCTCATCCACCACCGCTACTCTATCTCATGTACCACTACCACAACTTCACCACTAATCTCATTCCCTATCACCACCACCACCACTATTACCTCTTATCCACCACCTTTACCACTACTGCTGTTCCCTATCTTCTACCACAAAAAATTAGTTCCTGATTTTTAGTAACCCCCAATCTCCCCCCCTCAGCCCGCCATTTTTTTCCATTCCCGTTCGGGTTACCAAAAACCCTCAATCCTGTCTCTTTGTCTCTGTCTCTCTTCTCTTTCTCTCTCTCACTCATCACTCTTCTCTGTCTGTCTGTCTCTCTCTTTCTCTCTATGTCTCTATCTCTCTTCTCTTTCTCTCTCTCACTCATCACTCTTCTCTGTCTGTCTCTCTGTATCTCTCTTTCTTCTGTGTCTCTCGTCCATCCCTCTTCTCTCTATCTCTCTCTGTCTTTCTCTCGTTTATATCTTTTTGCTCTTTGTCTCTATTTTTCTTTGTCTATCTCTTTTCACCCATTTTTCATCTTCCTCTCTCTCTTCTCTTTCTCTCTATTACTCATCACTCTTCTCTCTCTGTCTGTCTGTCTATCTGTCTCTCTCTCCCCTCTCTCTCTGTGTCTCTCACTCATCTATCTCTTATCTCATATATTTTCTCTCTCTATCTCTTTCACTTATCTCTCTTCTCTCTATCTCTCTCGCTTATCTCTCTTCTCTCTGTCTCTCTCACTCATCCTCCTTCTCTCTCTATCTCTCTCTTTTTCTATATCTTTCTCTCGATCATCTCTTTTCGCTCCCTTTATCTCTCTTTGTCTATCTCTCACTCATCTCTTATTTCTCTCTCTTTTTCTGTCTGTCTCCCTATATCTCTTTCTCTCTCTGTCTCTATTACCTCTTTTCCAACACCGCCACTCCATCTCCTCTACCACTACCACAACTTCACCACTAATCTCTTTTATCATCACCACCACCACTACCACCACCACCACCACCATCAGCTCTTATCCACCACCTTCACTACTATTGCCACTCCCTCTTCTCTACCACAAAAAATTAGCTCTTTATTTTTAACAACAAAAAAAAAGGGTCACAAAAAAATATTTTTTATTGACCATAAAAAATTAACTTTATTTTAACAAAAATTTTTTTTATTAAAATATTACTTCTACTTCTACCAAATAAAAAAAAATTCATTAAAATAAAAATAAAACAAATTTCCCTCTTTTTTCACGGACTCACTGGACGGCCCGCCCAAACTTTCCCCCCTTTTTTTCCCTCTGCCTTTCCCCCCTTTTTTTCATTTCCTTTCAGGTTTGTAGAGCCCCTAATTTCACAACACTGTTTCAAAACAGTGAGCAAACCTTAATCTGAGTGAGAGAAGATAGAGGGTTTGAAGACAGACTGGGGTTGAAGGGGAAGGGTTTCAATCGACGGCGAGACTGGTTCAGCAGCGGCGAGACTAGTTCGGCGGCGAGACGGTACGCTTCTTTTGACTCTTCTTTCGACTCTCTCATTCCAGTCGGTTCCTCTATCGACTGGGTTGAAAGAGAATGGGCAGATGAAGAGGATGACAAAGCCCAAAGTCAGTGTGTCGGAAGCCCCGCCGGAACGAAGCAGCGCCGCCGAAGTTGATGGGAACTCGAAGAAGCTGAGGGTTCTGGTGGCCGGGGGTGGGATTGGTGGGTTGGTTTTCGCGTTGGCGGCGAAGAGGAAGGGTTTTGATGTGATGGTGTTTGAGAAGGATTTGAGTACAATTAGAGGGGAGAGACAGTACAGGGGTCCAATTCAGATACAGAGTAACGCCTTGGCTGCTTTGGAAGCCATTGATTTGGAGGTTGCTGACGAGGTTATGAAGACTGGCTGCATAACTGGTGATCGGATTAATGGATTGGTTGATGGTATTTCTGGTAATTGGTATGTTGTTTAACCCCTTTTTTATTTTTTGTGTTTTTTTATAATTGGGTGTCCTGGTCAGCTTGCATGCACCATGACTTTGATTTGCATAGCTTATAGTTTTCATTGAATATTTGTGATCCCTTCTATGTGATCATGTCAATAGAATTTTGAGAAGTATTGGCAGTGTTGAACTTTTGGAACTATGACAAGAAATTTATAATTTCAAACTAATTTTCATTGATATTGAAATGGATGTTGCAACTGTGATGACAAATTTATATTTTCAAGCTATTTCTGCATGTGGGAAGGTCTCTGTATGCGTAGGCGATGGAAATGGGTTGAATTGTAGTAGTTCTGTACTTTTATTTTCAAGCTTTGCCTCCATATAAAGGATCATGGAAAAGGATAATTAGAAGTGTGGGCCGTGGCTATAGAATTCACGAAAAATCAATGACAATAATGGGCATTCTACTCATTTGAATGTTCCCATGAAGTATAGGTTGTGTAGATATACAATTTATGACAAAATTATTAATTTCTGAGTACTTTAGTGGTTCCTCCTAGCTCAAATGAGCTAATAGGAAGCCCCTAGTGGAGCCTATGCGAGTAAACCATAAGATGTTTTGAAACTTTGTTGGAATATATTCAATTACCAAAAAAATGGGTCCTTGACATCCTCAGAGTACAGGTGGACTGAGTCAGGCTGATATAATACAAAGATAAGCTGAATGTCATAAATTTTTCCAGAATTTAAATACATAGCTCCTATAGATACAGAGTTTCCTCACTGGTTGTTTAAATAGTTTGCTGATTAGTTAATGAAAATATGATGATTTCAAATCATGTGCTTTAGAAGAGGAGGATAATTAGTTTTAGCAGTTTAATTACTCAAGGGAGATAAGCAAATCTGTTATTGGCATGTAGCTTCCATCCAAATTAAAGAAAGTTTTCCCTTAATAATGGAATGGAATTGTTGATTTTAGTTGCCTTTCCAGGTGAAATGGTTGTGTTTAAGCAACTTATCAATATATTAATGCATAGTTGGCTGTCAGGTACTGCAAGTTTGATACATTCACTCCTGCGGCGGAACGGGGGCTTCCGGTCACAAGAGTTATTAGTCGCATGACTTTGCAACAAATTCTAGCTGGTGCTGTGGGGGAAGATGTTATTATGAATGACAGTAACGTTGTTAATTTTGAGGATGATGGTGATAAGGTAACATGAACTATAATGCTTGTAGATTTTTATTTTTTTGCCAACAAAGGTTGAGATTGTCCTCTTATTCTTGACATTGGGATTGTTACAGAGATTTTTTTAGCACTTCTTTATCTTCTTTTCGTAACATCCATTTGACAAACTGATTCATTAATGAATGTTTTGGCCTCATCTTGAGGTTGACAGTTGTCTATGTGTTATGCAAAATTAGGTTACTGTGATTCTTGAGAATGGACAACGTTATGAAGGTGATCATCCTTATATTATTGTATTGATAATTCTAAGAATGTTCATAACATGAAATAGAAAAATCAATATTTTTTGGAAGTCATGAAATGCAACCTTTTAATCGGGGTAAGTATTTCACTTATATATATTTTTTATGGAATAGAAAAATCAATATTTTCCTCTTTTTTAATGTCATTTTCATGTTTCAAGTAAGTCATCATTACAAATTTTAATATCAACATCAAACTCTAATATGAAATCAAAAAATAGACCCTTGGATGTTTTTGTTGGTTGGTTGATTAGTGGCTGCTACAAACCCAACCTTTGGCATTGTTTGCATGAAGTGGCTGCCCTCAGATTATAATATGCAGTCCAAGCATTTACCATTCCACAAAGCAATTTTCCATATATATGGTATCTACGTATGTGTATACAAACAGTGTAAAAGCATACATACCTGTATACAAGCAGTGTAAAAGCATACATGAATGAAATGGTAGGTCTATCCCAGAACTTCCGGAATTCATGTCAAAGTGAATATAGATTGAGCTGTGATCACTGTAGCACATATACAAAGAATGAGCATGAGATACATATATTACTCAGCAATGTTACGATACATATAAATAAGTGTGAATATTACACAAAAATGTTTGTTGGTCCATCACATTAATCAACATTGACTTCATCTTTCTGAATGGTTGTGGTTTTGTACAGTACAGGTTCTGTCAGTGTTTGATTTTTACAAAGAATGTTACGTATCTTTTTCCATACAATACAATACGTATCATACGATTTTGACTACACTGCCTGTGGTTTAGTTGGATTCTTGGCATGATCAAATCCAAATCCAACATGATCTTATTTTATATAGTTACAAGTTTTCAGAATATATTAAATATTTTAGTTTTTTATAAGGTAGGCAATGCGAAGTGGGTATTGGTTGACCTGTTTACCAAAAAATAGATATTTGGTTGCATAGTTTTGACTGCTCTTTAGTGTGTAAGAAGCTATATGTGAGCTGAATTATCACTACCAAGAAAAGGAAAAAGAAAAAAGAACTGAATTATCACGAAACTATTTAATCATTGATGGAAACTTTCAGTGAAACAATCGGACATTTTAGTGAAATTTTAGTTCTGTTTGTGAATCATAGGTCACTATTGTTACTTTCAGTGTTGCAGTGATGACAAGAACTTACCCTGAGGACTCTGGGGAACGGAAGGAGCTCATTCTTCTCCAAAACATAGCAAGCTACATGCTTCTTGCTTGTGGTGCCGTTTATCTTATCTCGGTAGGTCAATTATTTCAATATGAATCTATGATATAGAAACTTGCCCTGCCATTAACATGGTTCAGTTGTCACTCATTTGCTGAACTGAAGTTGGCTTTTTCATGGAATAAAACAGAGTTTAAATAAAGTGTTGGTTTGAAAAATTGAATAATAACTTTTCTATTCTTTCAAAAGTCCTATTCCAACGCTGTACTTAAGAAAGAAGTTTCCAACATTTTTCCTTTTCTCTCAATTCTCGTGATCTTTGTGATTTCCTGTTTTGCTCGTATCATGAATGATATTGAAGAACTGATGAAGAATTTTTCGTTTGGGTTGGCTAAGCACACTGTCAGAATTTTTTGTAATTGTATAAATTTACAGGCAATTTCCAACAACGAAAAAATAATTGAAAAATGAAATAAAAAATTGCCATTTTTAGACATGGGTATTTTGTAATAAGTGATGCTGCTGCTTGGATTTTGTACAAGGTACCTGAAAAGGTTGTGTCAAAGCCTTGCTCACATGGTGTTTGATTTTTGTTCTGTCTAAGATTTTTGACAAGCTTTATGTGATTTGAGCTGTTAGTAATTTGGAATTTATTTTCTGAATTTCATATGCTAGGCAATCAACATATTTATTTACATGGTATTTTCTTAATTATGTCTATTAGATTGAAGAAGATAGTCACTGAATTCCTTTAGCAAGTGGGTTTTCAAGGATTTTGCTTGTAGTGTTGTAAATGGGAAAACACTTGTGGACCGAAGATGCTGATGAGCAAATTGCGAATAATCAGCCGGGCTGCGTGCGGGGTGTCCTTCATGCTCTTGACTATCATCACTGGCATTACAATGTTAAGAAGCTGCTACCCACAAGAAGCATAATGGACCAAGACATGTGAAAGGTAAGCAATATGAATTTGCATCGTGCTTTCTTCTTCTTGGTGATTATGGATGACATACAGGGTTAGAAGTCCAGACTTGGTGCTCTATTTATTATTTTGGTCTTTGTAGAACCTTTGAGTGTACACACAATGCTTGTGCAAAGATACATAGTTTATGAACGAAGATGATGAATAGAGTTTTAAATTTCTGAATCAGTTTCACATGACAATTTTTAAACTTACCAATTGTTGTAGGCATTTTTGAAAAATCAAATAGGCGTGACAGAGAAAGTGTTCACATCAACTGACTTATACACTTTATATAATAATATAGTATAGATAGTGTATATATATATACATATGCCCATCAAAAGACATAGAAGTACTTACATGAACGTATATGCGTGGAGATGTGTATATAAATCTTTTATGTTATTGTAACCATTGTGTCGTCATTTTGTTCAGGGTCAGGGGGGTACTCATATTTGTTGGAACCTTGGTGGTGGGCTGGGATGATAACTAGTAAGTACCATTAATTTGTTCTGCTTGGCTTCAAAGCTCCTCGTTGTTGTTGTTTTGTAATTTTTTTTTTCCCTGTATTTTTTTGCTTTGTGCTATTTTGAATCTTTCAGTTAAAAGATTGCAGTGTTAGGACATAAATTTAATCTTTTGCTTTAAAAGATACATCAGAATGTTCTCTCTTACAGCATGAAAAATATTGTTCATGCTTTATATTTGGCCTACCTACCAACCTAAATCTTTTGAATTTGGGTGTTTATAATATGGGTGGTCCTTTATTGACAACTTGTGCATCAATATTTTTTAATCTTAGATTTTTCTGGGCAGTCCACTAAATTGTGTATTTATTTGTTGATTTGTGTTTAGAAAAAATTGATTGGTGTGGAAGTTGAAAATTTTCTCTCAATTATTGCTTTTCCACAACTGTGGTAACAAGTTTTGTTGATTAGGTGTGCTCTCATTTTCATTTTATTTTTGAACAGGGTGTTAGGAATATTAATTAGTGTCAACAACATATATATACACATAATCCTCGTTTTAATGATGCAATTGGGAGTTTCTAAACCCACCACACACCCGCCATGTTCATCTCTACACCTATATTCACAAATTTTTCTTCGTAACATACAAGATATACAATGCATATAGTGAGTGTAGAGAGAAAATAAGCGAGTGTATTTAGAAGCTCCGATGAATTCTTTTCATAAATGCAGCCTCTGCTTCTCCAAAACCTGCTGCTGCTGGTGATAGTAACTGCAATGTATGTACTCTCCCTCCTCCCCCTCCCCCCCCAAAAAAATGGAGTAAATTCTTAAGTTTTTATTTATTTATTTATTTATGGTTACCTAGAATTATGGTTCAACAGTTATAATAACATACCTTCACAAAAAGATCGTACACAAGTTGTATTGAGATTTATCATTTTTAAATACTGTGCTCATTAGTGACCTCCTAATTACAATGTCATTGACACTGAGCTGCTATGGCATCTAATTGTTAACAGGAAGTTACTTCCAAAAGGATTAAGATCAAGCAGAAATGATTAATGTTCCTATTTTGGTTTGCTGAATTAACTTTTTAGTTTATTCATATGCATCAACGGTTTCTGGATTAATTTGTGTTTTTATTTTTCAGGTCAGAAATTTTTTGGAGAGATGCAAAATATGGTCCAAGAATTAAAGAACTTAGTTTTTTAAGTTTTTTTCATTTTTTAATGTATGTAAGCACAGTTAATTTTTTTTTATTTAATTCCTTTGTATATACTTTTGAATATTTAATTTTCATTTATGAAATATATGACGTTATTCTATTCAATATGTGGTTATGATTTAAAATATAGTATATAGTGTGTATTATATTCTTCAAATGTGCATACAAAAATAATATTGATTATTTTTCAAATATGTCGAATCCTTTTTTTATTACAGATTTTATTAGTTATTAATCACACTTAAAATGTGTGATCTAAATGTTATTAATCACACTTAAAAAGTGTGATTAAAAATGACCATTTTTAATCACACTTTCAAAGATCACACTTAAAAGGTGTGATTTAAATGTTATTAATCACATTTAAAAAGTGTGATTAAAAATGACCCTTTTTAATCACACTTCCAAATATCACACTTAAAAGGTGTGATCTAAATGTTTTTAATCACACTTAAAAAGTGTGATTAAAAATGACCATTTTTAATCACACTCCCAAAGATCACACTTTAATAAAACTTAAAATGTGTGATTAAATAACATACATCACACCAAAAAAGTGTGATCTTTATCTGTTTTTGTAGTAGTGTTAACCTTCTACCCCCACAAGGTATCACTGTACAAAGGAATAGGTAAGAGGATTTAAGTCTTCAATGACTCACCTGTGACACGAAATTAGGTTGTCCCTTTGAACCTAAATCTTGGGATCTCCAGTCAACTAGATTGGGTTTTCCGTTCTGGTAACATTACTAAAGGCCTTAACCCCATTCCTCTTTACGACATTTCTACTAACTCTCGAGTTAACCTTTTGGTTAGCGGATCCGCAATATTGTCTTTAAACTTTACATAGTCTAGAGAGACAACTCCATTAGAGAGTAGTTGTCATATGGAATTACCTCTACGTCTGATATATCTAAATGTTCCATTATACATTTGACTTTGTACCTGTCCAATCGCCGATTGACTGTCACAATGAATACAGATAGCAAGCACAGACCTCGACCAACATGGAATATCCTCAACGAACTGGCAAAGCCATTCAGCTTCTTCAGTTACTTTATCCAAAGCAATAAACTCAGATTCCATCATTGATCTCGATATACACATTTGCTTGGAAGATTTCCAAGACACAGCTGCCCCTCCGAGTGTAAACACATAATCACTAGTGGATTTGGAGTCTTTTATATCAGATATCTAATTAGCATTACTATATCTTTCTAGTACCGCTGCGTATCTAGTATAATGCAACCCATAATCCCGGGTGTAGCATAGATAATCTAACACCCATATAATGCATCTCCAATTAGTAGCATTCTGATTACTCATGTATCTACTAAGCCTGCTAACAGAGTAGGCTATATCCGGCCTTGTACAACTCATTAGATACATCAAACTTCTAATGACTCGAGAATATTCTAGCTGAGAGACACTTTCACCATTATTCTTGGTCAAATGTAGACTCACATCTATCGGTGCCCTAGACACACTTGTATCTGATTTACCAAATTTCTCAAGTATCTTTTTAATACAGTAAGACTAAGAAAGTACAATACCACTAGATGTTCTGACAATCTTATACCCAGAATGACATCTGCAAGGCCCACATCTTTCATGTCAAACTTAGAGTTTAACAATCTCTTGGTAGTTTGAATCATTTTACCATTACTACCAACAATAAGTATGTCATCTACGTATGGACACAAAATGACGTAACCTCTGTGAATGTCTTTAACATATATGCAGTTGGCACACTCATTAACCATTGCTTAGGAGCTTGCTTCAAACCATATAATGACTCAACAAGCTTACAGACTTTCGTATTTTGCCTTGGAGCTAAAAACCCCTCGAGTTGTTCCATATAGATTTCTTCATCTAAATCTACATTTAAGAAAGCTGTCTTTACATCCATTTGATATATCTCCAGACCACGTAAAGTGAATATCGCAATCACCATGTGAATGGATGTAATCCTTGTCACAGGTGAATACGTATCAAAATAATCCAGACCTTCTCGCTGCCTGTATCCTTTGATAACTAGCCTAGCTTTATATTTATCAATTGACTCATTGGCTCTCATCTTTCCTCTAAAGATCCATTTACTCCCCAAGGCCTTACTACTTAGGGGTAGATCAACCAACTCCCAAGTATGGTTTAGTAAGATGAAGTCAATTTCACTCATAATTGTTTCTTTCCATAAGGGACTTTCAGGTGAAAAGTTTGAGGTTCTCCCTCTAACATATAAGTCAAGAAGTCTAGGGCCAAAGGACTTGGAAGTCCTAACCCTCTTACTCCTTCTTAGCTAATCTACTTCCTCTTCTTGATCATCTACTTGATCATCTTCAAGTTCCTTCTCCGAACTTTGATCCTCTCATTGGATTCGGTAAGGAAATACATCTTCAAAGAAGGACACATTTTTTAACTCCATTATGATATTCTTGTGGATACCTGAAATATCATACTTGTGCACTACTATTATGCCATATAATTTCTTATAGTGGGTTAAGTTAGGAATCTGAAAATTTCACAATTCGAACCAATTCAATCTAATCCGGTAGGTTTGGATTAGTTTTTTGATTCTGTAGTTCGGTTCTGGTTTGGAAAATTTGGGAATCGGTCTCTGCAAATTAGTTCCGGATTTGAGTTCACAGTTCCGGATTATAACTGAACTGAGTCATATGTAACTTAAGCCATATACATATCATACTCCCTACTGTTGTTATCGCTATTCTTGCTGCGTTTTTTTAATTATTTAGCATAATTTTAGTTTTGTAATTGTTGTTGCCATGATAAAATATTTGTTTGATGAGAGTTTTATGCTTACTACATGTTGAACCATATGTTTATTTACTAGATATTATATTTGTTTAAGTTATATTTCAAAAAAAAATTGGGCAAATTAATGTTGAACAATTTATGATAGGTTGACTTTTTTTGAAAATGTTATATGATTTTATTTGTGAACAGATTATGTGAAAAATCGTAGTTTCAAACCGAGCCGAACCATGTTTAAATAATTTTGTTCTGATTGATTTCATAATTTAAATAAATTGGTTTAATTCCATAATTAATCCTGATTTTACCCCCAAACCGAACCAATCCGAACTATACTCATCCCTAAAAAGGCTTAACCCATTTTCTATTAAATTCCCATCTTTATGTTCTTCAATAACTCCCATATCATCTATGGCATATTCATTCCAACCAACTTCTCTCCACTTGCAATTAAATCTTCATCTATTTGTGTTACTTTGTATCAAGAATTACAAAAAATAAAAATAAAAATAAAAAATCAACAATCAACAATCAACAATCAAACAATCATATTTTATAATAAATGAAAAAATTATAATCAAATAAAAACAATACCTACATAAGAAAATAAAATTAAAAATCAAGAATTGTATTTTATTGTAAATGAAAAATTATAAAACCAAATAAAAGCAATAGCATCTTTAGGAGACTCATTTAAGTTAAAACAATTTGTTGAAATGCAATGAGGAATCTCACTTGTAATCAAATCTTTATCCATTGTTGCTATAAAATTACAAGAAGAATTTAAAAAATAAAAAAAGAAGAAATTCAACATCATATCTCAAATATATATATATGAATTAGATAAAATGATAGTAACTTTCCCCTTTGAGTCTTTTTTCCCCCTCTTTATGTATTTTATCTAACTTTCCATCTTGCTATGAAGAAAGCAGAACTTCAGCTGCAGAACGTGGTATTGAGGAAAAGCTAAGGAAAATAGTCGAAAGGTTTTTAGAATGGTGGGAAATGAAAAGAAAAAAACTAAAGTGACAGAATAAATAAATAAATAAGGGTGTTTTCGTCACCTTAATTTTTTCGGTAGTGCTACATACACCAATTAATATACTAACTAGTATATCAACACTAGTTATAACATTATTATTAACCCCACTCATTGATCACATTATAAATACTAAAAACCTTTTAAATTATGTCATATCATCAATTAGTACACTAATTAGTATACTAATTAGTGCACATAATATTATTCTAATTTTTTTACAACCACACATACATTAATTTTACCATTTATTATGATGGTGGAGTTTGTTTGAGATATTTAATACAATAAATAATGTTTATGTAAATTTGTTACATTAATTAGATCAGAGTTGTGTTGTTCGGGTTAATGAGATTCACTACGGGTCCTGTTTTGATAATTCAAACCGTTCAATGTATAAAGTTCGTCGAGTATTTTATTCTTGTAAAAAAAATAACATTGATCGGATACTTGATTGGATCAGATTTCTGTCAATAGTTTATTTTAAAAATCATATTTACCGTTGATAGAAATATGATTTGATCAAGTGGTTGTCAATATCCAATTAACGTAATTTTTTCCAGGAGTAAAGTAATTAGCAAGTCCTACACATTAACGGTTCAGATTATCAAAACAGAACTCGTGGTAAGCTCCAACAAGCCCAACAATACGCTCCAATCTCGGACTTGAGAGAAAGCTGCCCCAATCATGAATAGTGATTTCTTAGCAGAGGTAACAAGTCTAAAAGGTGTAATGAATAGTCTTAATATTGTTATAATGTGAAAAGTTTGTTGTTCAAGCTTTATATATAAGAATGTAATAAAACTGGGAGTAATATGAGAGAATAGATTGAAATAAGGAAGAAACTAAAAAGACAATAGATTTAGATAATATATCAAAGGTGAAAAAGGTAAATAGCCATCTCCATATATGATGATAATCAGCTAGCTACAGGGTACAAACACTACAATGTAACTAATAAATTACATGAGCTCTCCTGCTAATGCTGACTGATCATGCAACAATCACTCAGAAAATAAGAAAAATGGCTTTTATTTCTATAAATCTCTCGATAACCATAATATAGGCTAAGAAGTCACTCAGATGGAATGATGTCCATGTGACTTCTCCGACGGAGTTGGAGCCGGAGGCAACACCTTCCGCGGTGGCTTATGGGAGTATCCACCATGCTCCAGGGGGGGGTTTGCCACTGGAGAGTGTGCGGCGTGGTGACCATGGTGGTGGCCATGAGTTTGGGGCTCTACAGGAGGGTGTGCCACGGGAGAGTGAGCGGGTTGGTGACCATGAGTTGGTGGCTTCTTTCCCTCGGGAGGTTTGGTAGCTGGGGTTGGTGCTTTGTGCTCATGAATGGATTGCTCGAGGAAATCTGCAAGTGAGGGAGTGGTGAGAACCACCACGGCAAGTAACAACACTATCAAGCTCTTGGGAGACATTTTTGAACTTGATAGCTTGGTGAAATACTTGATGATATTGCGTGAAATGGTGTGGCCTTTTATAATGGTTTGGAGCCATTGTTGGCATGACACGTGTAATGGTCTAGTATTCTACAGTAATGATTCAAACCTTTACAAAACATCACCCCACAATTCTCACTCATTTGTGATTGGTCCAAATAAGAAAGAAAAAGAAAAAAATAATAGTAATGATTCAGACCCCCACAAAACATCACCTCCACAGCCCCTACTCACTTGTGATTGGTCCAAATAAGAAAAAAAAAGGAAAAAAAAAATAGAATAAAGATTGGGACCTCCTTTCCCTTACCCCTTTTGACCGCCTTTCTTTTTTGATTGGTCACTTTTTCTTTTTCTTTTTCTTTTTTTTCTTCTCCTCCAATCACCACCCGCCACGTGTGTGTGGGGGTGGTGGGGGTTGAAGTTTGAGGGGGTCTAAATCACTACTGTTATAAATAATACAAACACATCATGGGTCCACATCACTGTGAGGGTGGTGGGGGTCTCCCCGAAAGGGGGTCCCAAAAATTTTCCAAAAAATAAAACAATACAAACATATCATTAGTTCACATTACTGTGGGGGTGGTGGGGGTCTCCCCAAAAGGCGGTCCCAAACATTTTCCATTATCCTATTGTGATAGTGGAAACAATAATGATAGAGACCCCACAAAATACAATCCCACAACTCCCAAAATGATCTAAACCATTCATGTCACTGTCAGGCACAACTCTCAAAAAAAATTCAAACACATCAATAACTAATACATCAGTGAGGGTCACAGGGACCTCTTTTGGTCCCAAACATTTTTTTAGTGGAAATTACATAATTAAGTTGGTGAGAAATCGGAGATATTACTAGACACAACAATAATAGACCCAAATTAATAATTAATAATGTGATATGTATTAATTAATATATTAATTAGTATATTAACAGATAATGTGATATAATTTTAGAAATTTTTGGTATTTATAATTTGTGTAATAGGTAGGAGTCAATAACAATGACATAACATTAGGTGAAAAGTCATTTAATAGACTTGAATAGATTTCCAAGCAATTCTTCACATATTTCATATTTGATTGTATAATTCACATTAGAAATCAGGTCAACATTGAGACTATCTTTTCATATTGTATAATTGTTTTTATTGTTGCAGTTAGGGGTCGTCTTGGCCCAATTGTCTGCTCAAACTGATATTTTTAGGATATAAAAAATATATATGAAGCTTATAAGATCGGATTGAGTTGAAATTTTGTGCCTATTTAATTTGGGTTGAATTTAGGATAATATTTTGTGCTCATTTAATATTTGGGTTGGACTTACAATAATGGGCTTTAGCCCAGCCCAATCTTATATTAAAACATTTATTAAAAAATCATATTGATTTTATCATTAGATTTTGTTAATGTTTCAAAATTCAAATAATAATTAAAATTATCTAAACAATTAATATCTTTTAAGACCAAAAAATAATAATAGTAGCCTATATCTATTGGATTAAGTAGATGGATTTGGAATTTAACAGTTTTTTTTAGTACTCGGCTTGGGATGGCTACTTTAGGCTTGATATTGGGCCAAGTTAGATTTGGAATGACACATATCTTCATATAATATAATCCAAGTCCAGCTCGCGATTTGTCCATCCTTAGTTATAATAATCGTGGAAACGCTAAAAGTTACAAATTTCGAATGAATTTATTTATATATGGTATCTTTCTATATTTATTTATTTTTATATATATCTGGGTATCCTGACCACTGTGTAATTTTTTAGTGGCCCTTGGAGTGATTCAAAGTCAAAATTTTGAATTTTATCCTCAAGTCTTTATCAATTGGCCAAACCCTTAGGACCCGTTTGATTGGAAATAAATAAATGACGGAAGGTGAAAATAATAGAAAGTGAAGTAAAAGAAAAGGAAAGGAAATAAAATTTATTTTCTTGTATGAATTTGAGTAGGATGAAAATTTTACAAGGAATAACTAACTACTTTTATAACATATTTTAATTTTCTATATTTTCATGTGTTTTTTGCAAGAAACAATAAGCTTATTTACTATGTTATTCTGAGTTGTACAAGAAAATTAACTTTTTTTTATAACTTTCACCATTTTCATGCTAAACAAACTCAAAAACAAGATTATTTTTTTTCCATTTCTTTCACTTTCTACCATTTTCATTCTAACCAAACTGGGCCTTAGAGTTCTATATTTAATTGTATAATTGTTTTTATTATCGAATAGTTCACACTAAACAAAATAATTAGATAATTGCTATAATTAAAGAGCAAACTCTATTGGAGCAGGGCAAATTATCTTATAATGGAATAGTTTAGTACAGATTATTTGAGTTATTTATAAAAAAAAATTATTTTGTCAAATTATGCAGTTTTTACTTAAAACTTATTAAGTAAAAATAACTTCAATAAATTGAAGAAAAAGGTAATTATTTAAAAATTAGGAGAAAAGTTTTTTAGCCTCTTCTTTTAAATTGGAAGTTTTTAATTTACCATAAATTGCACCAATAAAATGTCTTTATATAAGCTTTTATCGTATATTAAATTTCATTTCAAGGGGAAATTATATTTCAGTCCAACTTTTCAAAAATAATTACAAAATTATGAAAAAATTTATGATTTTAAATATTAATATTTATAAATTTTATTATTGATTTGTAATTATTTTTTTCTAAAAATCACTGATTTGATATTTTTCCAAATTTCAACAGTTAAAATAATTACAATTTGAATACAATGAGGAAGGAAAAATTAGTAAAACATTCCCCTCTAACTTTATGTAGTATGAGAGGTTCAAGATATTTTTTTCTATTAGTTAAGGTCCCTCGATTAAATTTTTTTTTTGTGATCATACCAAAGAAAATTTGAAATTTCTCTATGAAATCAAAAAAAATTCTCTATAAAAATTAAAATTTCTCTGTGTTGAGGCCAAAAATTTCTCTAAGTAAAGCCAAAATTTCTCTAAGTTTGGCACAAATTTCTCTGAGTAAAGGCAGAATTTCTTTGTGAAAATATTGAGGGATCCCAACTATTATAAAAATATTGTATATACTTTATCTTATAAAATCTTAATATCATGGACCTTAAAAAAAAATTTCCTATAATATTTTAGTCCAATTTTTCAAAAGTAATTACAAAATCATGAAAAATTTTATAATTTTAATTATTCATATTTATAAACTTTATCCTTGATTTATAATTATTTTTTCCAAAGAAATATCAACCGTTAAAATAGTTACAATTTGACTGCAATTTTCAAAAGTCAGCCAATCACAAGTGGGAAACATAGAAACGCCTGAGTCGGCTGGCACGTGCACTTTCAACCAAAATGAATAACTAATTACATTAAAAGTTAATTACACTTTTCATTCTTCTAATTTCATTTAAAATTTACTTTTGTCCCTATAATTTTAATTTAAATAATTTAATTTTTTTTATTTTAAATCTAATTTTAATTTGATTTTTCTGTCTAAATAGAAAGTTAAAATCAATAATTTCTAGACATTTTTAATTTGAATAATTTAATCTTTACATTTTAAGTCTAATTTTAATTTGGTCTTTCCGTCTAAATTGAAAGTTAAAATTAATAATTTCAAGACATTTGTCAATTTTATAAGGTTTCAATTTGGTCCCTTCATGTAAATTGAAGGTTAATTTTGAAACACTTGTTAATTTTCTAAGACAAAATTAATAAAAATTTAAATGAAATGACCAAATTAAAAGTAAACTTAAAATATAATGATTAAATTATTCAAATTAAAATTATAAAAATTAAAATAAAATTTAAATCCAATTATAAGTGTTAAAAATCTAATTAACCTTTAATTAAACAAGCATGCCTACAAATAGCATCCTATTCCTTCCCCACATACATGCTCACAAAATCTTTTTAAAAAAGTAGATTCTATCTTTTTTCTTTTCTTCTGTTTTTTAGTGATTAAAATATTAAACAACATGGATTTCCTCAATGTGAACTGGACTATTGAGTTGACTTTATATAATTCATTACAAATTTCATTTCCATAATTTAATCTATTTAATTTATAAATGTCTATGTATATATTGTTTTTAAAAAAAATTAAATTAATTATAATTATAATTACATTTTTTATATATATTTCCTTCTTTAAGAGAATATACAATAAGAATAATGTTTAAAATAAATCACCATTTTTGTAAGACCAATATAGGCAAATAACATAGTTATAATTTTTTTTATAGATAATATATACATAAAAACTTACAAAATGAAAAAATCAAATTATCAAAATAAGAATAATGGTAGGCCTCACTGTCCATTGGGATAGTCCAATCTATAAATGTGAACTACAAAATGTTGTGCTCAATATTAAAATATAGTGTATAGTAGATCTTCTTTCAATTTTTTATTATTAAATACAAAATTAATAAGTCTCACGGTTATATTTATTAATATAAACTACATATTATGTCGGACTAATAAAAAAAATTATATACTGCATTACTTAAAAATATACTAATTGTAGCGTATGATTGTCATTAGGTATATATCAGTTTACAAAAACAATAAAATAATCTTTTATGAAATGAAAAGTTTTACATTATTTTATATAAATTTAAGGGTGATTGACCCATAAATCTCAAAAAGTGAACTTATGAATCAAGCAGTCCTAAATTTATTTTAATGAACAAGGAAGTCCCATTGAAAAGGAATTGACTCATTTACCCATGTATATATCTTGTTGTTGTTTGTAACAATATTGTTGTTACCTAAAATGTAATCCCTCCATTCCAGCCACGTTAGTAAAAAGAGCACAATAGAGTTTTTAATTTTTTCCCAAACGTGGCATATGATACTCCAATGTGGCAAGTATGATGTGGCACTATAAAAAAAATTTAGTGTTTTTTTTCAAATATGACAACGTAACGAGTATGATGTGACACTCTAAAAAAATTAAAAACTCTTTATGTACTTTTCTCAAACGTGACAACATAACGGGTATGATGTAACACTTTAAAAAAAATTAAAAACTCCTTAGTGTACTTTTCCCAAACGTGACAATGTGACTGGTATAATGTGACACTTCAAAAAAAAAAAATTCCTTAGTGTATTGTTTCTAAACGTGATAACATGACGGGTATAATATGACAATTCAAAAAAAATAAAAACTTCTCAGTGTATTTTTCCCAAACGTGACAACTTGACCGGTATGATGTGACACTTCAAAAAAAATAAAAATTCTTTAGTGTACTATTTTCAAACGTGGCATATGACATTTCAACGTGATAGATATGATGTGACATTAAAAACTCTTTAGTGTATTTTTCTCAAATGTGATACTCTAACGTGAAAGGTATGGTGTTACACTAAAAAACTCTAAAAAACTCTTTAGTGTATTTTTCCTAAACGTGATAACGTGACGGGTATAATATGACAATTCAAAAAAATAAAAACTCCTTAGTGCATTTTTCCCAAACATGACAACTTGACCGGTATGATGTGACACTTCAAAAAAAATTAAAGTTCTTTAGTGTACTTTTTTCAAACGTGGCATATGACATTTCAACGTGACGGATATGATGTGACATTATAAAAAAATTAAAAACTCTTTAGTGTACTTTTTTCAAATATGATACTCTAACGTGAAAGGTATGGTGTTACACTAAAAAACTTTTTAGTGTACTTTCTTCTTTTTTTTTTAAATGTAACACTCCAATGTGACGAACAAATGAGTTATTATACATCCAAAAAGACTAAATAAATAATAAAAAAAATATAAGACTATATAAATTACAAATTCAAAATATGAGACTTATTGATCAATCACCCTTTATTATTTACACCCCACCTCTAAAAAGATTTTGTCCATATCAATTATTTCCAAAAATGTGGACAGCACCAAATGTGATTGAAGGAATTCAAAATCCCTGATAAATTTGCCACCCCATCAATAAAGGGGCAAAATCGTCACCAAAATCCATACCAAAATCCATACCACGTTTCCCTAGAGGACCTGCTAGATCACATTCCCCCATAATAGGACTTCATGGTTCATTAAAAAAAACAAGGGACCATTCAGATCAACACTCTCCTAAATGGGACTTTCCAACAATTTTCCTGAAATTGAATCTCAACCAGTTAATATCAACACATTAATGTACAAACAAACACAATTTATTTTATATGTCCAACTTAATACCACAGTAGTTTTCTCATCACTCAATCTTATCGTACTCATAATTTCATCCAACCTAATCTAGCAATCAAGCATGGCTTCCATATCTTGACAAGTTAGTGTAAAATGCAATCTAGTTTCCACGGCCTAATTTATTCTCTAACATTGAAAAAGTACTACTATTTTAAAAGTGATTTACCTTAGCGTGGTCTTACTTAAATCTTGGATTAATGAAAAACCTACTATTTTAAAAGTGATTTACCTTAGCGTGGTTTTACTTAAATCTTGGATTAATGAAAAACCATGACCACGGAGGATCAAAGGGGCCAAATAAAGAGGCCCTACTCGGACTAACACTTAATTCACATTGCATTTTTCCAATTTTTCAACTCCCAGGAGAGAAGTAATAATAAATTGAACCAATTCTTATTGGTGTACCTGTAGAGTTCCACAGGAACTTATATCCACTCGTAAAAAGTAATAGTCACACATAAAAATGTTATACATCTCAAGAAAATATTTACAAAAAGGGCTTCAGAAATAAAATTACTAATCCAAGTTTATTGTGTGACCAGTACCACATTAAATTTAAATACGTACCATAGTCTTTATTGCGTAGCTTTTCTGCGTTGACATGTGTGTTTAAATTTCAATTTGATAATCAATAGGATTAATCCATTTATCAAAATACTTACATTTCACTAGAATGTCTGACATTAAATATTTTCATTTGTGTATGGGATATTATTTATAAAGTATTTGTTTAGGATTTTTTTTTCCCTCAAATTGATTAGTTATATATGTTGTGTTTAATCTTAACTATGGTTCTGATTCACTAAATTTTATTCTAATTGGATACATTAATAATAAAAATTTCAAAAAAAAAAAAAATTTGGATATATAGTCTTTCTCTCCCAGAATTACGCCTTGATGCATGTTATGACAAGTGCAATTTTCACAAATATTGTTTAGATAGTCTTGAAAAAGGTCCATGTAAGTGTGTATGTTTCACAGTTAAAACAATATCATTAGATTGTATATATAGTCTTTGCTACTATCTCATACAAATGAAGAAGCAAAGAAAATGGATGACAAAGGTGCCAAAAGTAAACTCAGCATTACTAATAACAATTGTTTTACTTCTCCATTTTATATTGTCAAGGTTGGTGCCATTGTGGCCAATTGTCAAACTTCTCAACTCAGTGGGGCCACCAGTTTGGTTTCTCAAGAAAACATATATAAAATTTGAAATAAATATGGAAGGTAATGGTGAAACTATTTTATTAGATATTAGATATATATATATATACGCAGTGGCGGAGCCACGTAGGGTGCAGGGGTCACGTGCCTCCTGAGTTTTGAAATTTTTTTTTTTAAATATAAAAAAAATATTTTAAATAAAAAAATTTATAAAAATATTATTTAAAATGAAATGTCAATAATATTTTTAAAATTATGAGAATAATAATAGTTATTTTGATTGAAAATAAAGAGACTATGATAAGTTATATTATTATCTATGAAAATTTTAATATAATTGTGATTTCTATCATTATTGGCTTGCAAACATAATTAATTTCAATGAAGATATGAAATTTATTAGATTATTAGTTACATTTGACATGTAAAGTTTATCCTTCATATGTTTCTTTCCATGCATAACTAAAATGATCACTATACAAATTATAATCAAGTAACACATCTTCAATTATAAAAAATAAAAAATAAATTACAATAAGTCATAACTAATATCAGAATGAGTGATAACTATCTATTACTTGATATATAGTCATAACCAAAATAACAACTACAAGAAGTTATAACTAAATTATATCTAACACTATAATGTGTTATAACTAAATATCACGAAGATCATAATTATGACATATGATAAACACTTTTTTTGCGGTATGTTTTATAGAATTTCTCTACTAAAATATATTATTTCTGTCTCAACGTATCTTCTTTTTTAATTTTCCAAACCACCTATAAAATAATTACTCTCCAATATTTGTATAAAATTTAATCTCAAATCCTTTAATTTAAAATTCACATTATCCAAATGAACTCTCAACAATTAAGTTTAGAAATATCTCATTGTTATTTATTATGAAAAAATAAATTAATATTATCATTAATTTGTGCCCTATCTACACTGAATTCCTGACTACGCCTATATATATATATATATATGTTAAATGTAAGTAGATTTTTTGACAAATTGTTTTATCACTAAACACAAAGTAATAGATCATAGATCTGGGCTTTATCATTATGACAAATGGTAAAAAAGTTACGAGATTATTTATTTATGTATAACATTACTTTTAAATTTCGTATGCAAAATTATAGTTGGAAATCGTGTGACTCTCTAACTTAGGTTTTGTTTGGCATGATCTAAGAAAGTTAAAAAGTCATTATCCTATTTAAGTCACATCATCTTATTTAAGTCACTTCACCTCTTTAACACATCACTTCAAACCCAATCCATACCCAACTCATATTTCATAAAAAATCAAAAAGTGCACTTATTTAGATCATCCCAAACCAACCCTTAATCATGTAGAGTTACCGCAATTTGAGAATTTTTCTTGACACGTGTCATGCAAACAATGACTCCAAATCATTATAAAAGGTCACCCCATTTCATGTATTTCACCTAGCCGTCAAACTCATCAAAAATGTCTCTCAAGAGTTTGCTAGTGTCGTTACTTGCAGTGGTGGTTCTCACCACTCCTTCACTTGCTGATTACATGAAGCCACACCCTCATGAGCACATGGCTCCAACCCCAATTGGCCAACCTCCCAAGGGAGAGAAGCCACCACTACCAGAGCACAAGCCACCAACTCATCATGGTCACCACCCTTCTCACCCTCCGGTGGAGCATGGCGAAGACTTGCACAAGCCACCGCGGAAGGTGATGCCTCCATGCCCAACTCCGGCACAGAAGCCACATGGGCATGGTCCTCACAAGCCACCCCACAAACTTGCACCACCACCTCATTCCATCTGGGTGATCCCTTCCTAGTACTCTCTACCATGGTTATAGAAATATATAAAAATAAGAGCCTATTGTCATTGGATCTTATTATTCCTATTTTGTATGATCAGCTAGCACTAGCAGGAGAGAGCTCATGTTATTTATTAGCTGCATTGTAGTGCTCGTGGAGATGGTTATGTACCACTTTCATCCATGATATATTACCATAACTATTCACCATGTTTGTTTTTAATTTTTTAAAAATATTTTTCAGAAAATTTTATTTTCTTATTTTTCGTATTTTTTTGTTTTTATTGAATTTTTTAATATTTTAAAAAAAAATTAATTTTTAGACACACCTAACATAAATACACTTAAAAAATATAGTAGCGTTTGGTAGAGTTTTGTAAATGTGATTTGAGAGTATGAGTTGTATTTTGAGTTTGTGTGTTGTGGAATTATGATTTGAGTGTAGAAAATTTGTTTGGTAAAGAGTTTTGATTTGAGTGGAGAATTGTTGATGTGACATTTGAAATTTGATACAAAAATTTACAACTCATACAACTTAAAATTATTTTAAAGCACATAAAAAATTTTAAAAATTTCAGAAAATATTTTTTCGGTTATATATCAATTGCAAAAAAAAAAATGTAAAAAAAATTAAAAAAAAGAAAATCACTATTCCGGTCAACCGGCCGGACGTCCCGCTAGGCCAAATTTTGAAAAAAAAAATTGAAAAACGCATCTGTCAAAACAGAAAATCGCGCCTCAGACAGGGTGTTTTCTGCAGAGTTTTGGAAACATCATTTGAGAACTCTAACCAAACACCATACTTGAATTAAGGTATGGAATCGTGATTTGAAAAGTTTTCGTGAAAAAGAATCTTTAAAAAATTCACTATATACCAAAAATACAAAAAATATATATAAAATTCAATATATTTTTCGTATTTTTGTGTATTTCTTAATTTTTTTTAAAATATTTTTTCACAAATATTTTACTTTTTAGATACATCTAAGTAAGGTGTATCTAAAAAGATTTAAAAAAATGCTTAAAATTTTAAAAATATTCATTAAAAACAAAAAAACAAACACGAAAAATAAAAAATTCAATTTTTAGAAAACTGAATTCAGGAAACTAAAATCAAACATAGGAGTGTCAAAATGGCTCGTAGCCCGGGGTGGGTTCGACCTGTTTGGGAATCCGAGCCCCTGGGCTTGGGCCATCATTTTGAAGCCCAGCCAGCCCGAGGCCCAGTGTTTTTTTTAATGAAAAATAATAAAGTTTTGGTAAAAAAAATTTGAAAAAAAAAATGGTCAATGCTGCCCAAACCCGACCTAAGCATGAGGCTACGCCCAGGTCCACCAGCCCGCCCAAGCCCTGAATACCTATGGGCCTAGACTAGGACCTGGACCTAATTTTTTGGCCCGTTAGCCGCCCGGCCCGGCCTGAATTTTGGCGGAAGCCTGCGAGGCCCGACATAGGCTGGACAGGGCCAGATCTACAACATAACAATTGTTTTTCTTTTTAGTTTCATCATTTTTCAAATCCATGCTACTCTTGTCATGTATGTCCACTCCAGTTTTAATTATACAGAATATGGAGAAGTTATCTGGCAAGTCCACCTTACTACCTGGTTGTATGCCCAACTTATAGTAAGGCCTCGTTTGGGAATAAGTTATTTTAGTAATTTTTTGATTTTTTATAAAAAGATATATAAAAAAAATAGAGAGAGAGTGATGTGATAACTTATATGACTAAAATAATTACTCCCCAAATAAGGCCTAAAATGATACATAATCATTTTGTCTAAAATATTAGAAAAAAAAAATAGTTACATAATCTTATACGGTTGTAAAGACACCTCACATAGAATATAGGTCGGACCTACAAATAATATCCTCACAATATGACATGCATCTAAATTATTAAAGCCGCCCTCCGTACTCAGACACACCTAGGTAAGCAAAATTAAAAAAAAAAAAAAAAATGTTGAGGTAATTTAGTTTGTAATTATCCAAATAAAATTGTGGAGGAAAACAACCATTCAAATAGCAATAAATCTAAGAACACATATGTTGTATAAATTGTATAATTAACTAAATAAATAGATTTATGATTAATCTAATTACATTACAGAATAAAAAAATATGTTGGAATTTACAATCATATTATATAGAAATACACAATATAATAAAATAGTAAAGAAAGCAAACCGAAGCCCGTGTGGTACCACAATCTCCTTAAAACAGATTAGTCGTCTCACCGTGGGTGTTGGAGGTACGTTGGCTTCTATCTACTAGGATACGACGGTTTAGACCGACTAATACAGAAACACCTTCTAATAGCTTTGGTGAACCGACAATGGCATCACTCTCTCACACAAGAAGAAAAATTATAAGCAAAAGCAAACTGACCGTATATATGCTGGAAGCAAAAATCTGTACCAAAACCAAGGGAGATGGGTCTCCTTTTCTACACCATGGGGGAGAGAGGAGGAGCCTCCAGCCATGAAGGCTAGCAACCAATGCCCATTACTCCTGCAAAGCTGCTGGAGTAATGGACCAAAATTGATGGGACAATAATATCTAAGATATATATTCTATATACACAAATGTATATATCTGCAGCAGACTTAGTCCAAAAAGTTTAGGTTGATAGACCACCAATCCGGCCCAGCCTAAACCTAACCCATTCCAGCAAGCCTCAAGCCTCAAGATCCAAGATGCAAGATCCACGGATCACGGACCACAAACCCAACCCTGGCCAGGGAAGGCGGCGCGCGCATGCGCGTGTGGTAATTTTTCCATAACCAACTTGGACCATAGTCTTAGCGCAAGCCCATCCTAGAAGCATCCATAACTCCCTTCCTTCGGAAAATTTGAATGCCTCAAAGGGCTCATGCCCATATCAAAATCTTAAGGTTTAAATACCCATCAAAACTTTCATCTACAATCAATGTGGGATTAGTAGTTATACACAATTCCTAATACCTTATTCATGAGGCCATTTTTATGAGACAATTTCTCATTCAATTCTTAATAATTTTTTGTCATTCTTTTTGTGGTGTAAAGACCTTGTTACAAAGAATCTAAATCCATTTAATCCCACCTCAACCAATAGTTGGGACCTACTTTAATTTCACATTAAAGTTACCAAAAAATTAATTTTTTCCAACAATCCCCCACATGAATAAAAATTGACCAAATAAAGAAAACGAACAATGTTTACAATAAAGACTTAGAGAGAGAGTACACAGACTAACCCTGCATCAGAAAAGGTAGTTGTTGGCCTTGAACCTTTGGTAGTGAAAGCCTATCGGATTTACTGGCTGACCAGTGAACGTGATGTCTTGAACTGTTTTGTCGTTTGTGTAAACCGAGACAATAGACCTCACACAGGAGTTAGTCCAACCATTGTTCTTGTTCTCACTGGTGTGTCCGGTATGGCCTTGGAACACTAGCCTGGTTCAGTGAGTAGCGTTAAAGAATTCGACCTTACCAATTCTTAGAGAAACGACCCCACTTCGCACTCACATAGGTGACCTATATAAGGTATCTCATTATACTACGGTTGACTATTCATATCACTTAGATCATTAAAGCATTAGCTTAACCTTCCACCCCTACAAGGTATCACTGTACAAAAGAATAGGTAGGAGGATTTACCTCTTTAGTGACTCACCTATGACACGAAATTAGGTTGTCCCTTTGAACCTAAATCTTGGGATCTCCAGTCAACTAGATTGGGTTTTCCATTCTGGTAACATTACTAAAGGCCTTAACCCCATTCCTCTTTATGACATTTCTACTAACTCTCGAGTTAACCTTTTGGTTAGCGGATCCGCAATGTTGTCTTTAAACTTTACATAGTCTAGAGAGACAACTCCATTAGAGAGTAGTTGTCATATGGAATAACGTCTACATCTGATATATCTAGACTTTCCATTATACATTTGACTTTGTACCTGCCCAATCGCCGATTGGCTGTCACAATGAATACATATAGCAAGCACAGTTTGCCAAAATCATTTGCTGGGCATGAATTGAACAATGGGCATGAACCTAACCTTTCTCTCAGTTTGCCAAAGCCATTTGTTGGGCACTTTCCCCTGGGTTAGGGTGGGCTCACCCCCATGAAGATTCTAATATGATTCAACTTTTGAAAGTTGTCTCCAACCATTTCAAAACACTCTTGGGATTGCCATCTTCTCTTTGATTAATACATGTGCTTTGCATGCATGCTCATACACTCTGGTTGATTTGAACTGCATAATTGGTTGCTCTTGCTCTTGACGTTATTCTATACTTAACAGAGTTTTGTTGAGTTGCCTCGATTTGTGTTACATTTCAATAAGTTGTGGCAAGTTGCCCTACACTCATTTCATAAGGTACATAATACGCTACTCTATGTATTGTTCATTTCCCTCTATATACCATGCATCTTTCCCCTGTATCGCACTGTCTTGTGCACCTGCATCACACTATTTTGTGCATTCAACTTGCATCGCATTGTTTTGTGCATTCACCGTACATCGCACTGTTTTGTGCATTTACCTTGCATCGCACTATCTTGTGCATTTACCTTGCATTGCACTGTCTTGTGCACTCTACACAGCACTGTCTTGTGCACCTTGCATCGCACTGTCATGTGCAAACCTACATCGCACTGTCTTGTGCAATCTACATAGCACTGTCTTGTGCACCTACACAACACTGTTTTGTGCATTCACCTTATATAACACTGTTTTGTGCATTCACCCACCTAGCACTGTTTTGTGCACCCTCATCGCACTATCTAGTGTACCCTGTATCGCACTGTTTTGTGCACCTGCATAGCACCGTGTTGTGCACCCCCATCGCACTGTCTTGTGCACCCACATCGCACTGTCTTGTGCACCTTGCATCACACTGTCTTGTGCACCTGTATCGCATTGTTTTGTGCACCTCGCCTGCACTGTCTTGTGCACTCACTGGGTCTTAAGACTTTAAATCCTCTAAAGGTGCAATTCCTTTGGTGTTTGTCATGCTTAAACGACTTCGAGCGGTTTGGTATAGCCACATAACTGTGTTTCTAGTGAGTTCCTAGGAGATCAACTGAGACGGTGGAAACTAGAGTTCGAATGGCCGAGGCCTAGAATGCAAAGGTTCAGAATTTCTGAGGCTAAAGTCTAGTTTAAATACCCAGGGGTATATCCTCGACTTGAAATTTGTATGGTAGCCCCATAGGTTGAGGTAGCTTGTATGCGCCTCAATTCTGGATACTAAGCCAATCTAGTCTGTCACCTTGTTGGAAAATAGGGAAAGTTGCAAACATGGTCGGGGAGAAAAGTAGTACTTGTGGTTTCAAAGCACAAGATGAAAGAAGAAGTCTTAAAACCAATAGGAAGAGGAAGATCCCCAGCAACATGAGGTGAGTTATCACCAATTGCCCTTGCAAAGTACTTTCACTTCCCAACTGCTACACTTATCTATTACCTCTATCACATTGCATATAGCATCTATCGCATCCATCTACTACACTATCCATTACACCCATTACATCATACCATTTATTACCTGCATTCATTTCCATGTTAAGCTTAGTTTGGCATGTGCCTATACTTTTCATGTTAAAACATAGCTCTGCATGTGTACAACCTATTCTGCAAGAATTGTGGTTTGAGGGTTTCGGCATCTTTTTTGTGTTAGACATGATTTGTTTTGTGACCACGCCTTTTTCTGGTAAAACGTTGTTCGGCCTGTGCTCCCCTATCCATTGCATCCATGGCATCATACTCTATCTTGTTGCATTCATCATTTTCTCATAAATGTGTTCAGGATCATTATCATCCCATTACATTGTTATTTCCCAGTAGATCATCTCCCAGCAGATCATTCCTCATCTATATCATACCACCCAATCACTTGTACTCTTTCTATGAAAAACATAGTTTTGCATGTGCTCGCACTCCTTTCACGTTGAAACATAGTTCTGTTATATGTAAGCACCCATGTTGCGCTGAGACCTGTATTGAGGATGTAGGCACTTAGCCTGTGTTAGGCGTCGTTTGGCATGTGCCCACTTCTTTTCTGTATAAAACGTAGTTTGGTTTTGCACCCATTCCTTTATGATATCTGTATGGTAAGCACTGCTCGTGGTTTTGATTCTTGCCTTGCATTTCGTGTCATTGGCATCCTGCCCCTGAACTACGCTGGTTTGATTCCTTGCAAAGGGATATGTAGGTGTAATAACCCCGACCCCAGATTAACATTAATTCGTGCTTAGTTAAGCCTAGCAATAATTTAGGAAGGATTTGGAACTAAATTGCATGTGTGATTGCATGATTTTGTGTTTCTATCTGTTCGGTGTAGAAATATATGTTCACGTTTTAGTTTCGGTTAGCGAATTGAAAGCCTTATCGGCATTCGAACCAAAAATTGACTTGATTTATGTGCTTATTAGAATTTATAGAATTTTATGGTAGGATTAATTAAAATTCAATTTCGAGCGATTAAATTCGATTAAAATAATGTTATTTGGTTACTTTTGACCAATTACCACTTAATAGGCCATTTGAGCCCCACTCACCTTCTATTATTCATTTTTTATCACTCTTGAACTTTGAGAGGGAGAGACAAACGGCTAAGAGAGTGAGAGAAGGGGAAATTGGTGTAGGGCTTGAAGATTTAATTCACAAGGAGATGATTTGCTAGGAAAACTTGGAGACCATCACTAGCATAAGGAATTGAGGTCCCTAGGTAAGAATGTTAATCTCTAGCCTTGAAATTTAGTTGTTGAGATCATGAATTAATGGTGTTAGGTGGGTTAGCATGTGATTTAGACTTAAAAAGGGGAATTAAGAATGAATTCATGCATGCATGCATGTTCCATAGCATTTTGGAGTTTTATTTTCGAGAATCCTTGCATGCATGTCATAATCCAAGCTTTGTTTAGAAATTCTTCATGTTCCATGTCATAATATCATAGTTGCTCATGTCTTTGGGATAAACATTTGCATTTAGTCATGTTTGGGAAGATTTGAATTCAAGGAGTTGCATACTGGTCAAGTACATGAGTTAACGTTAAGTTTCATGTTGGAATTGTGCATGATTGATTTACTCTTGGGCCATGATTTCTTGAATTGAAGCTTTGAACTTGTTGTTTTATGAGTTACTAAGGGTTTTTCAAATTTTGGCCCAGGAAAAAATGAGTTTTGGAGGGTTGATTGTCGAATTTGAGCTTAGGAGGTCAATCTGGATTTTCCAGAAAATTGACCCATGCTCGAGCGGGGACTTTCACGCTCGAGCGTGAAGCCTGAGTACATGCACTTCCGCTCGAGCGGCTAGAGTCGCGCTCGAGTGTAGACGTCCCCGAACGCCCCGGGAGGGTTAAGTCCCGTTCTGTTCATATTGGGGTCACTACAGTTCAAGGACTAAAATGTCACGGTTCTTAATCTTGAACCAAAGAGTCCAAATCCGGCAAATCGTTTTGAAAACAGATTTTTTTGAAAGAAGTGCCAAACATGGACTGCTTCGCCAGATACAGAGTCGCCACCTAAATGTTTTTTAATGGGAAATTTAGGAAACCCTGACTCGGTGCCAAAGGCCACGTGTCCGTCATCACCAAAGTTGCCTCGGCTCGGGAACTTGGGTACGATTGGGGAAGGTCACTTCGTGAGCACCCCCGCTCGCCCGGTCAAAGACCGGCCTCTACTAACCATGATATCTGTTTTTGAAAACCTTGTATGCTCTTATTCCGGTTATTAGCCTAGGTTACTATGTGATGCTCGCAGCAAATAAGTATAGACTGGGCCGCCTGAATTGGAACGAAACATTTCATGTTTGTTTGTTTGAAAATGGTTTGATGGTGCTACCCGCAGGTAGGCTAAGACGCGGATTTGCCACCCTCGGGTGGGCTTAGAAAACATGATTTTGCCACTATCTAGTGGGCTTAAAACAAACATTTGATGAATTGTCCCACTCCAAGTAACCCAACCTCCACCCACAGGCATTCAAGGCAGTTATGTCACATAAGCATTTAGCCTCATGGTAAGCATGCTATTCATGGCAACACTTACACGCATGCAAGGATGCTAAAGCATAAAACTCGCCGAGTACTCCGAGCCAAAACAGAAGCTCATTAGAAATCATGCATGATCCTAAATACACAGAAATGCCTAATGCAACACATGCAAAGATGCAACTATAGCAGGCTCGGCTATTCTAAACATGGCATATGGAATGCTACAACTAACACGTATTCAATTTGGAATTGAAATACAAATGCAGTTTGTATGATACGCCGAGCCCGGTGCGTGCAAAACAGATGAATGATGCAAACATGCTGTCATACTGTATGCTAATTGAAATATGCCCTATATCTAACCATCATAAACAGATAAATAAAAGGGAGAAAGAAATGGGGATTGGAAGACATACATCACACTCACCCACACTTATTACAACATTGCCCTCGCGCAGAGGGTCCGAATAAATATACAGTCCGAATAAAAGAATAATACAGTCCGAAATACTACAGTCCGAATAATACAGATTTCTAATTAATTAACAAATTAAACTAAGAAAGCTATAAACTGGCATGCAAGCCAGGGGGAAAATCACTCCTTTGCTGCTGAAATGGAGGTGGTGATGGTGGTGCTTAGGGTTGATGAAGAGAGGAGCTAGAAACTTGAAGCTTTTTAGGGTTTTTGGCTATGGAAATGGAGGTTTTGGAAGAGAGGCTCTTGAGATGAAATTTTGTAACCTCAACAAAGGAGCTGTCCAGCCCCTTAAGAGGACCAAAAAAGGGTGTAAAAGGGGAGGGAAATGCATCTAAGCTTTCCCTCCCAAAATATCCCCCGGAGGACAGGGATATTTTGAAAAGCAGCTGGACAGCTGTAAAGGGTTCAAAAGCAGAAAGCTGGCCGGCCAGGTGGAGTTCTTGAAGATGGCCGGCCGGCCACCCCACTGGTCGGCCAGCCACTCCCCATGGCCGGCCGGCCATGGCCAAAAATGAAACCAACAATTAATGGCCGGCCACCAATTTTTGGTGTCCTCCTAGGTGTGTAGAACAAGGCCCCATGGTTGGAATTTGACAACTCTGGAACATGAGTCACAACATTGCAATTGAAGGAGAGGCTCAAAAATGAAAAAAACAATTACTGGCCGACCAGTACTTTTTAGGGTCCTCCCAGGTTCCCTCATCACAAATATGTGGTTGTGGTTGGAAGAAAATGGCCCTAGGGTATTCAACATTAGCCCGGAAGTGAGAAAAACGGGCGCCGGAAGAGCATAACTGGTTTTCTGAGATAATTTTTGGCCTCCTACCCTCCAGTGATCTCCCTGGTGCTAAAACAGAGGTACCTGCCAAAATTGAACAAAAACTAATGCAAAATGAATGCTCGGGGCCCAAATCACGCAGTTCGGGGTTCCGAAAAGAGACTGTAAGCACCGAAAGTGGCATTCAGCCACGAAGTGGGTATCTGAGGCCCCAGTGTTCCTTGTTATGATAAAACAAAGGCACTTGCCAAAAATGAACAAAAACCGATACGAAATGAATGCTCGGGGGCCAAACCGCGAGGTTCGGGGCCCGAAAACCGGCTATAAACACCGAAAGTGGCATTCAGCCACGAAGTGGGTATCTAAGACCCCAGTGTGCCTCGTTATGATAAAACAGAGGTACCTGCCAAGAACCGGAGGAATCGGAGACGGTTGGGCAGTCCCGAACCGAGGCACACAGCCTGACGGCTCCGAAAACCGGGAACCGGGCTCCGAAATGGGCAAAATGGCCTACGGCCACAAAAAGTAGCCCACGGCCACTGAGAGATGATCTGCTAGACCTCTCCCTCCCCTCAGGAAGAAAAACAGAGAAAATCGAGTCTGGTTCGCAAACCGAGACAAGGTGTAGAAGAGGGTTCGGAAGTCCGGAGGCAAGGCGCACGGCCGCGACTCTGAGACTTCTGAACGAGCACAATATGCAACATCACCGAGCGCTCAATCGGCGACGTCTGAGTCTTAAGGTCGGTCAAAAATGGGTCGTCTCTGGGCTTTGACATTCACTCCCGTCACTTGTGACTTCCGAGTTCTGTCAAAGAGGGGCAACTGTAGCCTAGGTTACTATGTGATGTTCGCAGCAAACAAGTATAGACTGAGTCGTCTGAATTGGAACAAAACATTTCATGTTTGTTTGTTTGAAAATGGTTTGATGGTGCTACTCGCAGGTAGGCTAAGACGCGGATTTGCCACCCTCAGGTGGGCTTAGAAAACATAATTTTGCCACGATCTAGTGGGCTTAAAACAAACAGTCAATGAATTGTCCCAATTCAAGTAACTCAACCTCCACCCACAGGCATTCAAGGCAGTTATATCATATAAGCACATAGCATCATGGTAAGCATGCTATTCACGACAACACTCACACGCATGCAAGGATGCTAAAGCATAAAACTTACCGAGTACTCCAAGCCAAAACAGAAAACCGATTAGAAATCATGCATGATCCTAATTTATACAGAATTGCCTAATGCAACACATGCGATAATGCAACTATAGCAGGCTCGGCTATTCTAAACATGGCATATGGAATGCTACAACTATCAAGTATTCAATTTGGAATTGAGATACAAATGCAGTTTGTATGATGCGCCGAGCCCGGTGCATGCAAAACAGATGAATGATGCAAACATGCTGTTATACTGTATGCTAATTGAAACATGCCCTATATCTAACCATCGTAAGCGGGTAAATAAAAGGGAGAAAGAAATGGGGATTGGAAGACATACATCACACTCACCCACACTTATTACAACATTGCCCTCGCGCAGAGGGTCCGAATAAATATACAGTCCAAATAAAAGAATAATACAGTCCGAAATACTACAGTCCGAATAATACAGATTTCTAATTAATTAACAAATTAAACTAAGAAAGCTATAAACTGGCATGCAAGCCAGGGGGCTGCCTCACTCCCGCTAAATGATGAATGTTGGGCTGCTTTTTTTTGGAAATCCACTGGGATGCCCAATTTAGCCTCTGTTTGCAATATTTCTCGAAAAGCGTGCCAGACTCCGAAAGATTGCTGATTCTCTATTTTGCTGCAACAGAGAGCAGGAAAAGGGCATAGCAATGTATTTCACAAATATATGCATGCCTCGATCCTCGTACCACCAATCACGCATCTCGATGCATGATGGCCGAGGAATCGGATTGCACAACTCAATATAGGATGAATGCAGATGAATGCTACAACAAAACCTAACTCCATCATGGGTAATCCGGAGTGTCGGTGACTGGGGAATTGAGACCCGTTCCGTCACTCGGAGTACGAAACGTGCCTCGTTTCCCGTGTCCGGGCTAACTCCTATCCCGAACACAATGCAATATGCATGATATGCATGAAATGCAATTAAAATACAATCCTAACATACACAATGCTATGAAAATGAGATGCCTCGAAATGCGTGCACACGGGCACTCAAACCGAGGCGATAATCCTAAGGCATGAAATGGCATAAGCGATGCATTTAGACTTACACTAACATGAGAGAGCCTCAGCCACACTCACATAAGAGGCCGATGGATGAAAATGAAGCGCCTCGAAATGCGTGCACACGGGCCCGCAAACCGAGGCAATGGCCCTAAGGCATGAAATGACATGAAATATGATATGCAATGAGACTAAAATGAGATGTCTCGAAATGCGTGCCCACGGGCGCGCAAATCGAGAAAATGGCATACGGAATGCAATGAAGCTAAAATGATATACGAAATGCAAGATGGACTTATACCAACATGAGAGAGCCTCAGCTACACTCACACGGGAGGCCGATAGATGAAAATGAAGCGCCTCGAAATGCGTGCACACTGGCACGCAAATCGAGAAAATGGCATACGCAATGCGATAAGACTAAAATGACATACAGAATGCGAAATGGACTTACACCAACATGAGAGAGCCTCAGCTACACTCACACGGGAGGCCGTCGGATAAAAATGAAGTGCCTCGAAATGCGTGCACACGGGCGCGCAAACCGAGGCAATGGCCGTAAGGCATGAAATGGCATGGAAATGATATGCAATGCATGCAAATGAAATTTCAGCACTCACAAATGATGCAAAACAGTCCCGAAAGGTGGGGAAATGACACCAAATGCACGGGATGGTCCCGAAATGCGATATTAAGCACCCGAAATGGCCTACAGCCATACTAAACATGTGTAATTGGTACATGACATGCAAAACAGTAGCAAGGCAGCCCCAAAAATAGCATTTTTCAGTCTAGAAACATGGCCAAACAGCAAGCATAGATAGGGCAACAATAGCATGCAAAAATACGGGCCAAGAGAGGGGTATTGAAACAAGTGATGCATGCGATGTCCAAATGGAAAAATGCCCTTCTACAACATTGATGAGGGACTAAAAATATGCACATTTACAGTAGATGGAATTCCCCAACTCAGTATGCAAACATGCTAAAAATGTCATGCAAGGAATAGGATACACAAGGCTATAACATGAGGTACCCTAAGCATTCATCAAACCAGATAAGACCCTCAATGAAATATGTCAAGGAGATCAAAATATGGATATTTTCAGTACTGATGGTGGCCGGAAACAGAAGCTAAATAAGCTTAAAAAGGCATGCAAAATGGGGTCAAAGAGAGATATAAAGGCAAGTATAACATGGGGACCCCAAACAAAGTTGATCCCTTCTACAATATTGTATAGGGACACAAAATAAGCTCATTCACAGTTCATGGAATGTTCCAAAACAGACTGCATGTAGGTCAAATAAATCATGCAAGTTTACGGTAATTTGAAGGAATTATGAAGCAAGTGCATGATAGAAAGGCCAAACAGGATTGATCCCTTCTTAAATGTTGAAGAGGGGCTCAAAATATTCCCACTAACAGTTTATGTCATGCTCGAAATCAGATCACTCATAGGCCTAATATTTCATGCAAAATAAAGGCATACAAGAGGATATTGAAGCAAGTGTGCCATAGAGGGCTCAAACAGGGTTGAGCCCTTAATCAAAGATCAAAATGAGCTCAAAAGGGGACCACTTTCAGTGGGGGTCGAAGCTCAACACAATATGGAAATAGGGTTAAGAAAGGAAGCAAGAAAATGGTACAAAAGAGGGATTTGAGATTTACCCTTGAAGACAAGACTTTTGCTACCTCTTTGCTTGACGAAAGTTGCTTCTAAACCCTCCAAGAACTCCTCCTTGATGCTGGAAATGAAGTGGTGTTGGTGGTGCTAGGAGATGATGAACAAATGAGGCCAAAACTTAAGGATTTTGGAGGTTTTGGAGAGATATCAATGTATACCCTTGAGAGATATTTTCCAACCCTTCTTCAAGAGCTAGGAGGCCAGCTATATAGGCAAGAAAATCGGAGAAAAGGTGGGCAAAAAGGTGCTTTAGTTGCAGGTGGCCGGCCAGCTAGATTTTCTGGCCGGCCAGCTAGTAAAAAAAAATTTCCGGGAAGAAGGCCGGCCAGTGGGTTCTAGGGAAGTCCAAATGTGGCCATTCAAGTGTCCAAATTGAAGCCCCGGAAGTTATCTTTCCAATGGCGTAAACCTTGCATCAAAATTCCTCCTGTGGAAAAAGTTATTCCCATTTCCGTGAAGCCACGCAGATTTCGGTTCAATCGGAGTGATGCCTTACTTCAATCAACCATATCTCCTCCCCCCGAACTTGGACTTAGGAGATTCTTGAGTGAAAAATGAAGCCCCGGAAGTAAGATTTCCAATGGTGGTGGCCTCATATTTTAATTCCTCTTGTACAAAGAGTTACGCCCGTTTCGGTGAAGCCGCGCAGACTTTTCTCCTTCCCGGATCCACTTTCAAAGAGGTTCAAAAATGAAAAGAAGAATTAATGGCCGGCCATGTGTTTTTTAGGGTCCTCCCATGTGTGTACAACACAAATATGTGGTTTTGGCTCGAAGAAAATGGCCCTAGGGTGTTCAACATTAGCCCGGAAGTGAGAAAAAACGGGCGCCGGGGGGGCGCCGGAAGAGCATAACAGGTTGCTGAGACAATTGCTAGCCTCCCACCCTCCAGTGATCTTCCTGGGGATAAAATAGAGGTACCTGCCAAAAATGAACAAAAACCGATGCAAAACGAATGCTCGGGGACCAAAACACGCAGTTCGAGGTCCCGAAAATAGGCTGTTAAGCACCGAAAGTGGCATTCGGCCACGAAGTGGGTATCTAAGACCCCAGTGTCCCTCAAAAGGGAGTAAATGAGATGCATGCCAAAAACCAGAGGGATCGGAGATGGTTGGGTGGTCCCGAACCGAGGCACACGGCCTGACGGCTCCGAAAACCGGGAACCGGGCTCCGAAATGGGCAAAATGGCCTACGGCCACGAAATGTGGCCCATGGCCACTGAGAGATGGTCTGCGGGACCTCTCCCTCCCCTCAGGAAAGAAAACAGAGAAAACCGAGTCTGGTTCGCAAACCGAGGCAAGGCACAGAAGAGGGTTCGGAAGTCCGGAGGCAGGGTGCACGGCCGCGACTCTGAGACTTCTGAACGAGCACAATATGCAACATCACCGAGCGCTCAATCGGTGACGTCTGAGTCTTAAGGTCGGTCAAAAATGGGGTGTCTACATCGAGCGTGAAATGCGTGTATCCAGTACTTTTCACGTGTTTACAGTCCGCTCGAGCGGGGTAATGCACGCTCGAGCGAGGACTTGTGTCTCACGCTCGAGCGGGTATCGAGCACCCATCGAGCGTGAATTTCATGTATCCAGTACTTTTACTGTAGTTGACAATCCGCTCGAGCGGAGTAATACACCCTCGAGCGGATACCTTTTGTTTGCATGTCCGCTCGAGCAGGGAAAGCCACGCTCGTGTGTGGACCTTATTTTCAGCAACTTTTGAGAAAATGTTTCCAAGGCATTTTTGCATCATCATTCCATCCTAAGCATTCCTAGGCCATGTTTAAGATCCCATAATGAGGATAAGAGATTAGAAGTGCATTAAGAGCCAACGAAATAAGTTTTGTACAATTAGAACGTGTGTTTCAAGTGTGTATCTGTTATGTGTTGTGTAGGTCACGTGCCACGTACCGTTTGACCAAGCTTACTCCGTCTGTCTGTCTCAAGGCCCACAGTGAGTAATAACTTTGTAAAGTTATGTTCAATTATAAGTATTTTCTGAGCAATGTAAATTGATCTGTTTGCCGAGGTAATATTTTCTGTATGAATGAATGGTTGTCTAATGTTTCTGAAATGTATTCGTGACATTCTTAGCCTCAAATGATAATTGTTATCTATTCTGTTACGTCCCTTTATGGGTCAACTGTACGTCTCATGAGCCAACTGTTATGGATTCTTACGTCCCTTTATGGGTCAACTGTACGTCTCATGAGCCAACTGTATCGTCTCCGTGTACGTGAGTCAATGGTATGCCTTTATGGCCGTCCCTTATGGGTCAACTGTTTCTGCTAGTGCTAAAGAATGTATCACGCAAACTTAAACAAGGCTTATGATTTCTGTCTGTATATGATCTAGACAAGTTATGGTTTTGATACGAAACTAAATTATGAATTCTGAATCTGTATGGACTCATTCATATAACCCCTTTACTCTGTTATTATTCATTGGGCTTTCGCTCACTGTTTATATTATGTATGTAGGTGAGCCGGCGTGTGACCAGGGCCAGAGTTGACGGCTTTCTGTACTGTTTTGTCAGCCAACCGTTGTGCCTCCCGAGGAGGTTCCGATCGTAGTCTAATGCTATGGTTGTTTTTGTGTTCATGCTAGTCTCTGTATGTGTTTTGTAAAGACAGGTCTTGGGATGTAAATACTTTGTAAATATTGGTGTCCTTTGACTGGCATGCTTATGTATATATATGAGTTTTGAAATCTTCTGTCCCATGTACGTTATCACAACTCATTGGACCTTGTCTATTTTGTATTATTGCTTCCGTAGCCCCTTATTATTTGCTAATCTGTTCAGAGGCCTTTGGTAATCCACGGATTACTGGCCGATTACGGTGCTAAATCTACAGGGGCAGGTTTGGGTCGTGATAGAGTGGTATCAGAGCACGTGTTCTACCGCACACACAGGTCCGTATGAGCTTAGGGTGTCCTAGTAAGAGTTAGGGGCATTCCATCTGCATGTGTGAGTGTGTGGTAATACAACTGAATATGAAAACTGAATGTACATTTGAATCAAACGAATTGAAGGAAACGAATAAGATTATGCCTGTGTTTATTATCATTTGATGTCTGTATAGTAAGACGGAGAATGCAAGGGGAAGTGGTGAAAGTGAATCTTCAGAGGCTCGCATGGGCCGAATGGAACAGATGTTAGCAGCATTGACTGAAACCTTGATACAACAACAGAGACAACAACCTTTGCCCCCTCCGCCTCCACCAGCACAAGCTGAGGCAGACAATAATGACATCATCAATCTGACTCAGAAATTCATGAAAATGAAACCGCCAACGTTCTATGGTGAAATTGAACCTTTGAAAGCAGAGATGTGGCTACTTGAAATGGAGAAGTTGTATAAAGTGTTCCCTTGTTCCGAAGTTCAGAAAGTCCTCCTAGCCACCTATACTCTGAAAGATGAAGCCCGCAGGTGGTGGTTACTGATCCGAGGTGGCAATGGAAATATCACATGGGCACAGTTTAATGCTATCTTCTACGACAAGTATTTTCCCCAATGTTTCAGGGACCGGAAGGTGTCTGAATTTCAAGAACTCAAACAGGAAAGAATGTCTGTAGCAGAGTATAAAGCTAAATTCACCGAACTGGCACGGTTCACTCCACACATGGTGGATGCTGATTACAAGAAAGCACGAAAATTCGAAGGTGGATTGGATTTGGAGGTGTTTGATCGGGTGGGCGTGTTGAAATTGCCTACTTATGTGGAAGCCTTAGACAGATCCTTAATGGCGGAAGCTACCATAGCTGCTATGAGACAAAGTAAAGCCCCAGCAGCTACAACAACTGATTGGAGAGGAAAAAGGTCTGGGTTTGGTTTTAAACGAGGCCGGTCCTTTGTCAGTAAGAAGCAAAACACAGGGTCTACAAACAGCTCGAGTCAGAGTGATGGGTCTAACCCGGTCTGTCCCGATTATGGTAAAAGGCACAGGGGTGTGTGTCACCGAGTATCCGGTACTTGTTATCGATGTGGCCAGCCAGGTCATGTAGTGAAAGATTGCCCCTTCAGGAATGAGAATGCTAGTCGTCATGCGGCAAGCTCAGCCGGATCCGCCTCCGTAGCCAAAACAAATGTAAAGGCCAATACTGGGAAAGAACCTCTGAAACAAGGCCGAGTGTTCGCCTTAGTGCCCGGCGACGTACCAAACACCTATACTGTGGTGTTAGGTACACTCCCTATATGTTCTCAAAATGCGTGTGTGCTGATAGACTCTGGTTCTACACATTCTTTTGTATCGCATGCTTTCTCCCAAAAATTGACTAGACCCTTAGAACTCATGACATACATGTTATCTGTATCTACGCCATCTGCGGATTCTATGATGTGTGCTCATGTTTACCCTACACGTGATATTACGATTAGCGACACAGTGTTATATATTGTTTTATTGCCTTTGAACCTTAACCATTTTGATTGTATTTTGGGAATGGACTGGTTGACTAAATACTGTGCTACCATTGACTGTGCAAATAAAACTGTTATGTTTAGACCACCGGGTATGCCTGAATTTACTTTTATTGGGAATGGGGTAGTGTAGACGTTCCCGAACGTCCCGGGAGGGAATCCCGTTTTGTTCATTGGGCTCACTACAGTTCAGGACTCAATGTCACGGTCCTGTATCTAATCTCGCAAAGTGCAATGCAAGACCGATGAATCATCAAAGAATCCAAATCCGGCAAATCGTTTTTGAAAATAGATTTTTTTTAAAAAAGTGCCAAATATAGACTGCTTTGCCAGACACAGAGTCGCCACCTAAATATTTGTTTTAGGAGAATTTAGGAAACCCTGACTCATGCCTAAGGCCACGTGTCCGTCATCACCAAAGTTGCCTCGGCTCGGGAACTTGGGTACGATTGGGGAAGGTCACTTCGTGAGCACCCCCGCTCGCCCTATCAAAGATCGGCCTCTACTAACCATGATATCGAGTTTTGAAAACATTATGTGCTCTTATTCCGGTTTATTAGCCTAGAATTACTATGTAATGCGTGCAGCATACAAGTATAAACTGGATCGACTGAGTTGGAACAAAACATTTCGTGTTTGTTTTTGAAAGCGGTTTGCTACTCGCAAGTAGGCTAAAATGCGGATTTTGCCACCCTCAAGTGGGCTTAGAAAACATGGTGATTTGCCACTATCTAGTGGGCTTAAAACTCGCAATCAATGAATTGTTCCAATTCAGATAATCCAACCTCCACCCACAGGCATTCAGGCAGTTATATCACATAAGCACTTAGCCTCATGGTAAGCATGCTATCATGGCAGTCACTCACACACATGCAAGGATGCTAAAGCATAAACACTTACTGAGTACTCCAAGCCAAAGAAATAAACTAATTAGAAATCATGCATGAATCCTAACTATGCTGAGATGCCTAATGCAACACATACAGGTATGCAACTAAGATAGGCTCGGCTATTCTAAAATGGCATATGAAATGCAACAACTGATACACGTATTCAACTTGGAATTGAAATACGATGCAGTTAGCATGATGCGCCGAGCCTGGTGCATGCAAGACAGATGAATGGATGCAAACATGCGAGCATAAGTATGCTAATTGAAACGTGTCCTAAAACTAACCATCATAAGCTAGTAAATAAAAGGGAGAAAGACGTGGGGTTGGAAGACATACATCACACACAGGCACACTTATTACAACATTGCCCTCTCTCGGAGGGTCCGAATAAATAATACACAACCGAATGAATAACGAATTACAGCTAATTATTACACAATCCTAATTAATTAACAAATTAACAAAAATAAATAAGCTAGCATGCAAAACAAATGAAATGGACTGCCTCAGCTCTGTTCCGAATGATAGGGATGCATGCATGCTCAGGCCACCTTGCCGGAAAATCCATCGCGATACCCCGATTTGCCTCTGTTTGCGACTGTTCCCTGAATACTGTACAAAGCTCCAAAAGGCTGCTTGACCAGCTTTTGCTGCTGGTTTCCGGTTTGCTGCAACAGAGAGCAAGAAAGAGGCATGGCAAAGTATTTTCAACATATATATGCATGACCACTCTCCCCATCATTGCATAAGCTCTAGAGAGTGTAGTCCTCGATCCTCGTGCCACCAATCACGCATCCTGATACATGATGGTCGGGGAGTCGAACTGCACGACTCAATATGAAATACATGCACACATAGACACAACAAGGCCTAAACTCCATCATGGTTAATCCGGAGTGTCAGCGACCGAGAATCGAGGCACGTTTCGTCACTTGGAGTACGAAACGTCCCTCGTTTCCCGCGTTTGGACTAAACCCTATTCCAAACATGATGCAATACACATAGCATGCATGAATGCAACTCTAACATGCAACCTAAACGTAATGCGACTAAATGATGCAAACATGCAGAGAATGACATGCAAACATGCTAATGGCGCACACAATGCTATGAACTACATGGCATACTCGATGCAAGACACCTTATGCAACAATATGACAACATATGATTAGCATACACAATGCGGATATCAAATGGCATACTCGATGCAACGAACTACATGGCACGTGCAATGCTATGACTAGAATGGCATACATAATGCAAGATGGACTTAAACCAAGATGGGTGAGCCTCAGCCACACCCAAATCAGTGGCCAAACACAATGAAATTAGGCAACAAAACACATGCGAATACGCACAAATGCAAGGGACCGAACCTAAGGCACCAAATGCAACTCTATCAAAGCATGGCAAGGGATGAAATATGGCATACAAACACACATTTTCCAGCTCTGAAACATGATACACAATGGTCCCGAATCATGTAAATATGTCACACAATGCATGCTAGATGGCCCGAATACCGAAACTAGTGAAGTGCGTTACACTAGAGGTACACAAAGCAATGCACAAATGGAAAAACCAGCCCCAAACAGACCCTAGGAAGGTCCAAGACAGTGGGAAAATGGCCTAAAAAGATGGCTCAACATGCATAGAAATGAAGCTCATGCAATGGTCCAAAAACGAGACAAACTAGCACGACTCTCAAACGCATTTAAAGAATGGAAAACGTGGGAATATGGCATACATGTAAGCTCTAAAATATGATGCACAATGGTCCTAAAACATGGAAACACCTCAACATAAGCATGCAATAAGCCCCAAAACACAAAGCTAGGCAAGAGTATTGAACTACAACCATGCATAGAAAGCATCATTCGACCAGAAGGCATGAAAACAGAGCTAAGGCAGTCCAAAACATGCACAAAATCAGTTTAAGGCATGGCCAAAAAGTGCTAGATTCATAGACCAAAATAGCATGCAATACAAGCTAGTGAAGAGGGTTTACACTACAAGTATATGGAGCATTTAAGAGGTCACTAAACCAGAAAAATTCAGAGGTATGACATGCCAAATAAACCCCAAAAACCCACTGAAATATGGTCTATGCACGCAAGAATGAGATGCTCTTTTGATAGGTTATGAAGAGGGTTGTTCTACACATGCAAGAGGGACATCCAAGGTGACAAAACCAACTCTGGACAGAGCTTATGAAGGCCCTAAAAGTCACAGAAAAGGGCCTGAAACAAGCCTTGGAAGCATGCAAACATAAGCTCCTTTGTAAGGCCGAAAATGCCAATAAACAAGACAAGGAGAGGGAGGGTCACCCCTCTCTGATTTTGGTCCTCAAAAAAAGCATGCTTGCCACTGAAAATCCATTGGATTTCAGTGGCCAAAAGGCCAAACAAAGATCAAAACAAAGGCCTTAATTCATAGCTCAAAACAAGGCAAAATAGAGCATGCAAGGGGGTAGATGACCCCCAACAGCAAAATGACCTTAAACAAACATGGAACGGACCTCAAAATAAGACTTTTTTAAGTTGATGACAAAGCTCAAATATGCTTTCAAGTATGGCTAAAAGATGGAGCAAAATAAAGCTTAAAAGAGGATAAAAGTGTTACCCTTGAAGCTCAGCAAGGACCAGCAGCTTTTGGACCAAAAACTCAACCCTTAGCCTCTAAAAACAAGCTCCAAGAACCTCCAAGCAATGGTGGAAGTGTGTGGTTGTGAGGTGGTGTGCAAAAGGGCCAAGAATCTCACTCTTTCAAGGCTCAAATGAAGAGATACAAAGAGAGATATAGTGTATGCCTCTAACCAAAATCTGAACCCACTACAAGGAAGGCAAGGCCCTCCTTTATAGAGCCAAGGGTCCAAAGCTTCTTCAAGAAGCTTCAAACCAAGTTTAAACATCCTCCAATGAAGGATGCAATCTATGGCTTCCAGCTGGCACAGCTGGCACCAACTCAGTGAGACAGAAAAGGAGAAAGCTGGCCGACCAGTTCAGGTGGTCGGCCGACCAAGGTCAAAAGGTCCAGGTGGTCGGTGGCCTCCTAGGGTGGTCTCCAAGATGAAAGCAAGCAAGTGATGTGGTGGAGCCCAGTCAAAAGCGGCTCAAAAACCAAGGAGACCAACTTCTTGACAAGAAAACCGGCCGGCGGGAGAAGAGGTGGTCTCCAAGAGAAAAGGTGGTCTCCCACCCTTGTACCACCTTCCAAACAATGAAAATAGGGTCCATACCAAAAATGAATCAAGACAGATGCAAAACGAGGGTTTGGGGGGCCAAAACGCGCAGCCAGGTGCCCCGAAAACTGACTGTTAAGCATCGAAAGTGGCGTGCGACCACGAAGGTGGTCTCCTGGGCCACAGTGTCCCTCTCGAGAGAGGAAACAAGGTGTGTGCCAAAAACCAGAGCAAACGGAGAAGTTAAGCGGTCCCGAACCGAGGCGCACGACCGACGGCTCCGAAAATCGGAAACTGGTCTCCAAACGGGAACAGTGGTCTACGACCACGAAACGTAGCCTACGGCCACTGAGAGATGGTCTACGAGACCTCTCCCTCCCTTCGGGAAGAGAAAACAAAACCTGGATCGCAAACCGAGGCAAAGCACACAAGAGAGTCCCGAAGTCCGGAGGCAAGGCTCTCAGCCGAGACTCCGAAACCTCAGAACGAGCACAACATGCACAATCACCGAGCGCTCAATCGATGACGTCTGAGTCTTAAGGTCGGTCAAAAATGGGGTGTCTACAGGTAGTTCCTCCCCCATATTTGATTTCGGCTATGAAAGCTGTAAAACTCCTTAGGAAATGATGTAGGGGTTATCTGTGTTGTATACTGACTGCACCATCTAACGGTACTACTGTAGAAACAATCCCTGTTGTTTGTGAATTTTCTGATGTGTTTCCGACTGACTTACCTGGGGACTTAGTTGATAAAGAAATTGAATTGATTGTTGAAGTGTTTCCGGGGACACAACCTATTTCCAAGACTCCCTATAGAATGTCTACCTCTGAATTGAAAGAATTGAAAACCCAACTTCAGGAACTGTTAGACAAGAAATTTATCCGTCCAAGTACTTCACCTTGGGGTGCTCCAGTTTTGTTTGTCAAAAAGAATGATGGGTCTTTAAGATTGTGTATAGACTATCGGGAACTGAACAAAGTGACTGTCAAGAATAAATACCATCTGCCCCGAATAGATGACTTGTTTGATCAGCTTCAGGGTGCCCAAGTGTTTTCCAAAATTGACCTCAGGTCCGGGTATCATCAATTAAAAGTTAGAGCTGAGGACATAGAGAAAACTGCATTCCGAACTAGGTATGGACATTATGAATTTTTAGTAATGCTGTTTGGGATGTCCAATGCACCTGCAGCTTTCATGGATCTTATGAATATGGTGTTTAAATCATATCTGGATGATTTCATTGTTGTATTTATTGATGACATTTTGATTTATTCTAAAGACAGGGAAGAATATGAGAACCATTTGAGAACCACCTTGCAGACTTTGAGAGAAAAGAAATTCTATGCTAAATTGTCCAAGTGTGAATTCTGGCTTGACAGTGTGGCATTTTTGGGACATGTAATCAACAAGGATGGAGTTTCTGTTGACCCTCAGAAAATTGGAGCCGTCGTGGATTGGCCTAGACCGACAAATGTGACAGAAGTCCGAAGTTTTATGGGACTTGCAGGTTACTACAGGAGGTTTGTGAAAGACTTTTCCAAGCTCGCCCTGCCATTGACTCAATTAACTCAGAAAAATGTGCCATTTGACTGGAATGAACAAAGAGAGGCAGCTTTCCAAGAGTTGAAAACCAGGTTAGTGACTGCACCAATCTTAACGTTGTCTAATGGTACTGATGGGTTTCAAGTGTACAGTGATGCTTCCTATAAAGGCTTGGGGTGTGTACTAATGCAAAACGAAAGAGTGATTGCCTATGCTTCTAGACAACTCTGACTACATGAAAAGAATTACCCAACGCATGATCTGGAATTAGCGGCTGTGGTGTTTGCTTTGAAAGTATGGCGTCACTATTTGTATGGGGTAACTTGCAAGGTGTATACAGACCATAAAAGTTTGAAATATTTCTTCACCCAAAAGGAATTGAACATGAGATAGAGACGATGGTTAGAACTAATCAAGGATTATGACTTGCAGATTTTGTATCATCCAGGAAAGGCTAATACCATAGCAGATGCCTTGAGCCGAAAATCTGGTGCAAATTTGTTATGTTTGTTGTCCAACCGAAAAGAATTGCCGAATGACCTAGGACAAGTTGGGCTGTCAACTGCTATTTCTGCTCAACCTGCTATTCTTGATGAGATCAAACAAAAACAATGTGAAGATGAATACTTGAAAAAGATCATAAAGGAATTTAATTCGAAGCCAAGGCCAGGATTTATATTTGAGAATGATGTGCTGAAGTTTCAGAACCGTCTTTGTGTACCTGATTGTGATGATTTGAGAAAACGTGTTATGATCGAAGCTTACAGTAGTAAGCTTGCTATGCATCCGAGGAACACGAAGATGTATCACAATTTGAAACAGGAGTTTTGGTGGCCTGGAATGAAAAAGAGTGTTGCAGACTTTGTGGCTAGATGTCCACATTGCCAACAGGTTAAAACTGAGCATCAACGACCCGCTAGGTTGCTACAACCACTCCCAATACCGGAATGGAAATGGGAGCACATTACCATGGATTTCATTGTGGGATTGCCTCGTTCTTCTCGAGGTATGGACTCTATCTGGGTTATAGTTGACCGTTTAATTAAGTCTGCCCATTTTCTGCCTGTTAAAACTATTTATAACGCTGATAAATTGGCCAATATCAATATGACTGAAATTGTGAGATTGTATGGAGTGCCAGTATCTATTGTGTCTGACAGGGATTCAAAGTTTGTATCGAGATTTTGGCAGAGTTTGCAATGTGCTTTGGGGACTGAATTGAGACTGCACAGTGCCTATCACCCACAGACAGATGGCCAAACTGAACGAACGAACCAAACTCTGGAGGATATGCTCAGAATGTGTGTGTTAGACTTCCAAGGGAATTGGGAGACCTACTTGCCATTAGCTGAATTTATGTACAACAACAGTTACCATTCAAGCATTGAAATGGCACCTTACGAAGTGTTGTATGGAAGAAAATGTCGTTCTCCGATATGTTGGGCTGAAGTAGGTGATAGACCTTTGTTGGGACCGGAACTTGTGCAAGAAACAACCGAGAAAGTGAAACTAATTCAGCAGCGTCTGAAAACTGCACAGAGTCGGCAGAAGAGTTATGCCGATGTCCGAAGAAGAGATAGAGAATATGAAGTTAGGGACCATGTGTTCATAAAGGTGACCCCGATGAAGGGTCAAACTCGGTTTGGTGTTAAGGGCAAGTTGGCGCCGAGGTACGTTGGACCTTATGAAATCCTTGAAAAGATCAATCCAGTATCGTATCGGGTAGCTTTACCACCGGTGATGGAGCACATGCACAATGTATTTCATGTATCGATGCTTCGAGAGTATGTGAGAGATCCACTCCATGTCATTGAGCCAACACACGTACTTCTGAAAGACAATTATACCTACGAGGAAAGACCTATTCAGATTGTGAATCGAAGGATCAAAAGACTGAGAAATAAAGAAATACCACTAGTAAAAGTTGACTGGCAAAACCACGGAGGGACCTATGCAACTTGGGAAACCGAGGAAGACATGATGAAAAGATATCCGGAACTGTTTCCATTGAACCCGATGTTCTCCCAGAATGAAGGTAATTCGAGTTTGGGGACCAAACTCTTTTAAGGGGGGAAGACTGTAATAACCCCGACCCCAGATTAACATTAATTTGTGCTTAGTTAAGCCTAGCAATAATTTAGGAAGGATTTGGAACTAAATTGCATGTGTGATTGCATGATTTTGTGTTTCTATCTGTTCGGTGTAGAAATATATGTTCACGTTTTAGTTTCGGTTAGCGAATTGAAAGCCTTATCGGCATTCGAACTAGAAATTGACTTGATTTATGTGCTTATTAGAATTTATAGAATTTTATGGTAGGATTAATTAAAATTCGATTCGGAGCGATTAAATTCGATTAAAATAATGTTATTTGGTTACTTTTGACCAATTACCACTTAATAGGCCATTTGAGCCCCACTCACCTTCTATTATTCATTTTTTATCACTCTTGAACTTTGAGAGAGAGAGACAAACGGCTGAGAGAGTGAGAGAAGGGGAAATTGGTGTAGGGCTTGAAGATTTAATTCACAAGGAGATGATTTGCTAGGAAAACTTGGAGACCATCACTAGCATAAGGAATTGAGGTCCCTAGGTAAGAATGTTAATCTCTAGTCTTGAAATTTAGTTGTTGAGATCATGAATTAATGGTGTTAGGTGGGTTAGCATGTGATTTGGACTTAAAAAGGGGAATTAAGAATGAATTCATGCATGTATGCATGTTCTATAGCATTTTGGAGTTTTATTTTCAAGAATCCTTGCATGCATGTCATAATCCAAGCTTTGTTTAGAAATTCTTCATGTTCCATGTCATAATATCATAGTTGATCATGTTTTTGGGATAAACATTTGCGTTTAGTCATGTTTGGGAAGATTTGAATTCAAGGAATTGCATACTGGTCAAGTACATGAGTTAACGTTAAGTTTCATGTTGGAATTGTGCATGATTGATTTACTCTTGGGCCATGATTTCTTGAATTGAAGCTTTGAACTTGTTGTTTTATGAGTTACTAAGGGTTTTTCAAATTTTGGCCCAGGAAAAATGAGTTTTGGAGGGTTGATTGTCGAATTTGAGCTTGGGAGGCCAATCTGGATTTTCCAGAAAATTTACCCACGCTCGAGCGGGGACTTTCACGCTCGAGCGTGAAGCCTGAGTACATGCACTTCTGCTCGAGCGGCTAGAGTCGCGCTCGAGCGTGAAATGCATGTATCTAGTACTTTTCACATGTTTAGAGTCTGCTCGAGCAGGGTAATGCACGCTCGAGAGAGGACTTGTGTCTCACGCTCGAGCGGGTATCGAGCACCCATCGAGCGTGAATTTCATGCATCCAGTACTTTTACTGTAGTTTACAATCCGCCCGAGCGGAGTAATACACACTCGAGCGGATACCTTTTGTCTGCATGTCTGCTCAAGCGTACACCTTATTTTCAGCAACTTTTGAGAAAATGTTTCCAAGGCATTTTTGCATCCTCATTCCATCCTAAGCATTCCTAGGCCATGTTTAAGATCCCATAATGAGGTTAAGAGATTAGAAGCGCATTAAAAGCCAACGAAATAAGTTTTGTACAATTAGAACGTGTATTTCAAGTGTGTATCTGTTATGTGTTGTGTAGGTCACGTGCCACGTACCGTTTGACCAAGCTTACTCCGTCTGTCTGTCTCAAGGCCCACAGTGAGTAATAACTTTGTAAAGTTATGTTCAATTACAAGTATTTTCTGAGCAATGTAAATTGATCTGTTTGCCGAGGTAATATTTTCTGTATGAATGAATGGTTGTCTAATGTTTCTGAAATGTATTCGTGACATTCTTAGCCTCAAATGATAATTGTTATCTGTTCTGTTACGTCCTTTTATGGGTCAACTGTACGTCTCATGAGCCAACTGTTATGGGTCCTTACGTCCCTTTATGGGTCAACTGTACATCTCATGAGCCAACTGTATCGTCTCCGTGCACGTGAGTCAACTATATGCCTTTATGGCCGTCCCTTATGGGTCAACTGTTTCTGCTAGTGCTAAAGAATGTATCACGCAAACTTAAACAAGGCTTATGATTTCTGTCTGTATATGATCTAGACAAGTTATGGTTTTGATACGAAACTAAATTATGAATTCTGAATCTGTATGAACTCATTCATATAAACCCTTTACTCTGTTATTATTCACTGGGCTTTCGCTCACTGTTTATATTATGTATGTAGGTGAGCCGGCGTGTGACCAGGGCCAGAGTTGACGGCCTTCTGTACTGTTTTGTCAACCAACCGTTGTGCCTCCCGAGGAGGTTCCGATCGAAGTCTAATGCTATGGCTGTTTTTGTGTTCATGCTAGTCTCTGTATGTGTTTTGTAAAGACAGGTCTTGGGATGTAAATACTTTGTAAATATTGGTGTCCTTTGACTGGCATGCTTATGTATATATATGAGTTTTGAAATCTTCTGTCCCATGTACGTTATCATAGCTCATTGGACCTTGTCTATTTTGTATTATTGCTTCCGTAGTCCCTTATTATTTGCTAATCTGTTCAGAGGCCTTTGGTAATCCACGGATTACTGGCTGGTTACGGTGCTAAACCTACAGGGGCAGGTTTGGGTCGTGACAGTAAGCAACTCTCGGGTTCAACCAACTGCATCTGCATTTTGTTTGTTTGTTTGCCCAAGTCATACGGCCTTGTCAAATGGGTCGTCTTCGGGCTTTGACATTCACTCACGTCATTTCCTGACTTTAAGCTCTGTCAAAGAAAGGCAATTGTAGACACCCCATTTTTGACCGACCTTAAGACTCAGACGTCACCGATTGAGCGCTTGGTGATGTTGCATGTTGTGTTCGTTCTGAGGTTGCGGAGTCCTAGCTGCGAGCCTTGCCTCCAGATTTCCAGACTCTTTTGTGCTTTGCCTCGGTTTGCGAACCAAGCTCCGTTTTCTCTGTTTTCTCTTCCCGAAGGGAGGGAGAGGTCTCGTAGATCATCTCTCAGTGGCCGTAGGCTACGTTTCGTGGTCGTAAGCCATTTTTCCCGTTTGGAGCCTGGTTTCCGATTTTTCGGAGCCGACGGCCGTGTGCCTCGGTTCGAGACCGCTTAACCACCTCCGTTTGCTCCGGTTTGTGGCACATACCTTATTTCCTTCCTTTTGAGGGACACTGTGGTCCGAGAGACCGACTTCGTGGTCGAACACCACTCCCGGTGCCTAACAGTCAGTTTTCGGGGCCCCTGGCTGCGCGTTTCGGCCCCCGAACCTTCATCTTGAATCGGTTTGCGTTCATTTTTGGCAGGGACCTCTGTTTCATCACCAGGAAGGTCGTAGAAGGGTGGGAGGCCAGTAATTGTTTCAGCAACCAGTTATATTCCTTCATCGCCCTCCGTCGCCCGTTTTTTCTCACTCGGAAGCCAATGTTGACCACCCTTGGGCCATTTTCTTGCACCCTAAACCCCATATTTGTGATGTACACATCTAGGAGGCCACCAATATTTGGTGGCCAGCCAGTAATTGCTTTTGAACCTTTTGAACCCCTTTGAAAAATGGGTTGTTCTCTCTCCTGGTTTACTGTTTCTAATTTTTGACCACAGGGCTGTGTTGAGAACACGTGGGAGGCCACCAATTTGTGGTGGCCGGCCACTAATCACACTTGGCCTTTTTGACCCTTGGCCGGCCGGCCATGGGGATGGCCGGCTGGCCATGGGGAGGGCCGGCCGGCCACCTTCAAGCCCAATAACCAGCCGACCTTGCTCCTTGCTGCAGGTACATTTCAAATATGACCTCTTTTCCCCCCAGATTTTGTATCCGAGGGGCCATTTTTTTGGAGGGAAAACTTGAATTCATTTCCCCCCCCCCCATTTTTCCCCCCTTTTCTCCCCCTCTTTTGCCTATAAAACCAGCCTCCCAGCTCTGGTTTAAGGGTTGGAAAAATTCCCTTGAAGCCTTGTATTGCACTTCCCTCTCTCCCTTACTTCAAACCTCCAAAACATCCAAGTCCTACACCCTTTTCTACACCACCACCTAGCACCACACCACCACTCCATTCTAGCAGCTTGGAGGGTCTTCTCAGAGCTTAGGAGGCACCTTTTCTCAAGCCAAGAAGTGTTGAAGTTTGGTCTACAAGGGTGAGCAACATTTCCCCTCTTTTTAAGCTTATTTTTGCATCCTATCTAAGCCCTTTGTACTTGCATATTTGGGCTCCGACCCTAGCTAAAAATAGGCTTATTTTGAGCCATATTCCATGTTTGATTGAGGGCCTCTCACTGTTTGAGGCCTCCTTGTTGCACTTGCTTCATTATCTCCCCAATATGCCATTTTCTTGCATGTTGTTTTTGGCCTATATGTAAACTTTTTTGAGGCATGTTGTAAACTGTGAAGTAGCTTATTTTGATCCCTTCTTCAACATTGTTTAAGGGCTCATCACTGTTTGGGGCCTCATTTTGTCACTTGCCTTTATATCCCTCTTTTGGCCCCATTTTTGCATGATTTGTTAGCCTCTTATGCTTCTATTTTTGGACTCTGGTCCGAACTAAAAATGGCCTTATTTTGACCCCCTATTCATGTTTCATTAAGGGTCTTTTACTATTTGAAGCATCCTTTTTATACTTTGTGTTATAGCTCTCTTTTTGGCCTTATCTTGCATAGTGTTTTGAGCATACTTGTACACTGTTTTGGCTCTGATCATAAACTGTAAAAAGTCATATTTTAGGTCCCTCTTCAACTTTGTTGAAGGACCTTCATCTGTTTGGGGCCAGCATGCATCACTTATTTTTTTGTCCTCCTTTAGGCCCACTTTTTTGCATGAGGGTTTTGCCATACTTGTGTCTGTTTTTGTGGTTTGTGGTAAACTATAAAACACCATATTTTGGGCCCCTCTTCAACATTGTAGAAGGGCCCTTCTCTGTTTAGGGTCAGAAGCTGTCACTTGCTTCATTATCTTGCTTTCGGGGCCGTTTTTGCATGCTAGTTTAGCCCCATTTGCGTTCGCTGTTTGGCCTTGATTAAAACTGTAAATATGCTTATTTTTGGGCTGTCTTGACTCCGTCTTCACATTTCATGTTCAAATAATGCATGCATTGCATAGTTATAGGTCATTCCATATGCTTAATTTCATGTTTCGGGACCTATTCCATGCATCGGATGTCATTTTGTCATCTTTCGGGGCTGTTTTGCATCATTTATTGCCTCTGAAAATTGCATGCTAGTATGCCATATTCCATGTTTTTCCATGTCTTGTTAGAGTGGCATTCGGTGCCTTAGGGTCGGTCCTCGGTTTGCGTGCACGTGTGCGCGCATTTCGAGTGTCTCATTTTCATCTAATGGCCTCTTACGTGAGTGTGGCTGAGGTCCACTTGTGTTAGTGTAAGTCCATATTGTATTGCGTATGCCATTTCATTCCATAGCGTTGTGTATGCTAGGTTGTATGTTAGTGTATTGTGTATGCCATGTTACCTCGTGCATTGTGTATGTCATTTCATAGCATGTTGCATGTCAGGATGTATCTTAGTTGCATTTCATGCATGTCATGCATATTTCATTGTGTTCGGAATAGGGGTTAGCCCGAGCACGGGAAACGAGGGGCGTTTCGTACTTCGAGTGATGGAACGTGTCTCAATTCCCAGTCACCGACACTCTGGATTATCCATGATGGAGTTAGGTTTTAGTTGAGTTTTCATGTGCATTCATTCTATATTGAGTTATGCAATTCGATTCCTCAGCCATCATGCATCGAGATGCGTGATTGGTGGCACGAGGATCGAGGCATGCATACATTTGTGAAAATATATTGACATGCCCCTTTCCTGCTCTCTGTTGCAGCAAATCAAGAATCAGCAGTCTTCCGAGGCTTGGCGCGCTTTCCAAAAACCATTGCAAAATAGAGGCTAATTGGGGCATCACAGTGGATTTCTGCGCGAAGGCAACCCGGACATGCATCATTCATCATCTGAAGAAGAGTCAAGACAGTCTCTGGCTTGTATGCCAGTTTATTCTTTTCTTAGTTAATTTGTTAATTAATTAGGAATTTGTACATATTTTGGACTGTATTATTTATTTGGACTGTACTATTCGGGACTGTATATTATTCATTCGGACCCTCTGTGCGAGGGCATAATTGTAATAAGTGTGCGTGAGTGTGATGTATGTCTTCCAACCCCACGTCTTTCTTCCCTTTTATTTACCAGCTTATGATGGTTAGATTAGGGCATGTTTCAATTAGCATACAGTATGATAGCATGTTTGCATTCATTCATCTGTTTTGCATGCACCGGGCTTGGCGCATCATACTAACTGCATTTGTATTTCAATTCCAAATTGAATACTTGATAGCTGTTGCATCTCATATGCCATGTTTAGAATAGCCGAGCCTGCTATAGTTGCATTTTTGCATGTGTTGCATTAGGCACTTCTGTATAATTAGGATCACGCATGATTTCTAATTAGCTTCTGTTTTGGCTTGGAGTACTCGGTAAGTTTTTATGCTTTAGCATCCTTGCATGTGTGTGAGTGACTGCTATGATAGCATGCTTACCATGAGGCTATTTGCTTACGTGATATACATGCTTGAATGCCTGTGGGTGAAGGTTAGGTTGTTTGGATTGGAACAAATCATTGACTGTGAGTTTTTAAGCCCACTAGATAGTGGCAAAACCATGTTTTCTAAGCCCACCTGAGGGTGGCAAAATCTGCATTTTAAGCCTACCTGCGGGTAGCAAACCATCTTTCAAAAGCAAACATGAAATGTTTTGTTCCAATTCAGGCGACTCGGTCTATACTTGTATGATGTGTGCATCACATAGTAAATCTAGGCTAATAACCGGAATAAGAACGCACAATGTTTTCAAAACTAGATATCATGGTTAGTAGAGGCCGATCTTTGATCGGGCGAGCGGGGGTGCTCACGAAGTGACCTTCCCTAATCGTACCCAAGTTCCCGAGCCGAGGCAACTTTGGTGATGACGGACACGTGGCCTTAGGCAACGAGTCAGGGTGTAGACGTCCCCGAACGCCCCGGGAGGGTTAAGTCCCGTTCTGTTCATATTGGGGTCACTACAATTCAAGGACTCAAATGTCACGGTTCTTAATCTTGAACCAAAGAGTCCAAATCCGGCAAATCGTTTTGAAAACAGATTTTTGAAAGAAGTGCCAAACATGGACTGCTTCGCCAGATACAGAGTCGCCACCTAAATATTTTTAAAATGGGAAATTTAGGAAACCCTGACTCGGTGCCAAAGGCCACGTGTCCGTCATCACCAAAGTTGCCTCGGCTCGGGAACTTGGGTACGATTGGGGAAGGTCACTTCGTGAGCACCCCGCTCGCCCGGTCAAAGACCGGCCTCTACTAACCATGATATCTTATTTTGAAAACATTGTGTGTTCTTATTCCGGTTATTAGCCTAGGTTACTATGTGATGCTCGCAGCAAACAAGTATAGACTGGGTCGTCTGAATTGGAACAAAACATTTCATGCTTGTTTGTTTGAAAATGGTTTGATGGTGCTACCCGCAGGTAGGCTAAGACGCGGATTTGCCACCCTCAGGTGGGCTTAGAAAAACATGATTTTGCCATTATCTAGTGGGCTTAAAACAAACATTTGATGAATTGTCCAATTCAAGTAACTCAACCTCCACCCACAGGCATTCAAGGCAGTTATATCACATAAGCACATAGCCTCATGGTAAGCATGCTATTCATGGCAGTCACTCACACACATGCAAGGATGCTAAAGCATAAAACTCACCGAGTACTCCAAGCCAAGACAGAAAACCGATTAGAAATCATGCATGATCCTAGATACAGAATTGCCTAATGCAACACATGCAAAGATGCAACTATAGCAGGCTCGGCTATTCTAAAATGGCATGTGGAATGCTACAACTAACACGTATTCAATTTTGAATTGAAATACAAATGCAGTTTGTATGATGCGCCGAGCCCGGTGCATGCAAAACAGATGAATGATGCAAACATGCTGTCATACTGTATGCTAATTGAAATATGCCCTATATCTAACCATCGTAAGCGGGTAAATAAAAGGGAGAAAGAAGTGGGGGTTGGAAGACATACATCACACTCACCCACACTTATTACAATTATGCCCTCGCGCAGAGGGTCCGAATAAATAATAATACAGTCCGAATAAAAGAATAACACAGTCCGAAATATACAGTTTGAATAATATACAAATTCCTAATTAATTATCGAATTAAACTAAGAAAGCTTTAAACTGGCATGCAAGCCAGGGGCTGCCTTGACTCCGCTCCGGATAATGAAATGATGCATGTTGGGCTGTTTTGCGCGGAAATCCACTGGGATGCCCAATTTAGCCTCTGTTTGCAATGTTCTCGAAATGTGCGCCAGACTCCGAAAAGTTGCTGATTCCTTATCTTGCTGCAACAGAGAGGAGGAAAAGGGCATAGCAATGTATTTCACAAATATATGCATGCCTCGATCCTCGTGCCACCAATCACGCATATCGATGCATGATGGCCGAGGAATCGGATTGCACAACTCAATATTGGGTGCAATGCAGATGAATGCTACAACAAAACCGAACTCCATCATGGGTAATCCGGAGTGTCGGTGACCTGGGAATTGAGACCCGTTCCGTCACTCGGAGTACGAAACGTGCCTCGTTTCCCGTGCCCGGGCTAACTCCTATCCCGAACACGATGCGGTATGCATGATATGCATGAAATGTAGCTAATATGCAATCCTAGCATGCACAATGCTATAGAAATGAGATGCCTCGAAATGCGTGCACGCAGGCACGCAAACCGAGAAAATGATATAAAGGCATGAAATGCATGAAATATGATATGCAATGGGACTAAAATGAGATGTCTCGAAATGCGTGCCCACGGGCACGCAAACCGAGAAAATGGCATACGGAATGCAACAGATCTAAAATGGCATACAGAATGCGATATGGGCTTATACTAACATGAGAGGGCCTCAGCCGCACTCACACAAGAGGCCGTAAGATGAAAATGAGCTGCCTCGAAATGCGTGCCCACGGGCACGCAAACCGAGGCGGTGGCATGCGCAATGCAAATGACATGGAAAATGTAAATTGGGCTTACACTAACATGAGAGGGCCTCAGCCGCACTCACATAAGAGGCCGTAAGATGAAAATGAAGTGCCTCGAAATGCGTGCACACGGGCACGCAAACCGAGGCATGGCCCTAAGGCACAGAAATGACATGCAAATGAGATGTGACATATGGCATATGGAAAATGCCAATTTCAGCAGCTAAAATGATGCACAAATAGCCCCCGAATTATGACAAAATTACACCCGATGCCCGAAATGCGATGTAATGCACCCGAAATGGCCTACAGCCCTACTAAATATGCATAATTGACACATGACATGTAAAACAGTAGCAAGGCAGCCCCTAAAATAACATTTTTTTTAGTACAAAGCAAGGCTAAACAACAACCACAAGTATGGCAAAATTAGCATGCAAAAATGGGGAAAAAGAGGGAATTACAAAGCAAGTAGTATATACAATGCTCAAACCGAAAAAAACAGTTCTACAACATTAAAGAGGGACCAAAAATATGCACATTTATAAGAGATAACATCCCCCAATTCAATAGGTAGATAGGCTAAACATAGCATGCAAAATAATGAGCCAACAAAGGCTATAACATGAGGTACCAAAAGAATGCATCAAACAATCTTGGACCCTTAACAAAACATGAAGTATGGGTCATTTTAAGACACTTTCTAAGCCTGATGAAGACTCAAAACAGAAGCTAAGCAAGCCTAACAAAACATGCAATTTTACGGAATCAAAGATGGTATTACATGAAGTACCAAAATCATGCACCAAACAACCTTGGACCCTTAACAAAACATCATGATAAGGCCAAAACAAGGCTCTTTCCTAGCCTGATGAAGGCTCAAATCAGAAGCTAGATAAGCTTAAAAAGGCATGCAAAGTGGGGTCAAAGAGAGATATAAAGGCAAGTGTAACATGGAGACCCCAAACCAAGTTGATCCCTTCTACAATAATGTAGAGAGACACAAAATAATCTCAACCTCAGTTAATGGCATGCTCAAAATCAGACTTCAAATAGGCTAAAGAAACCATGCAATTTTACGGTAAATTGGAAGAATTACAAAGCAAGTGCATGATAGAACCACCAAATATGGTTGAGCCCTTCTTCAATGTTGAAGAAGGACTCAAAATAGGCCCATTCACAGTTTATATCAGGCTTGAAAATGGATCACTCATAATCCAAACAAAGCATGCAAAATATTGGCATAAAGAGTGATATTGAAGGAAGAGCATGATAGAGGTACCAAACAAGGTTGAGCCCTTCTACAATGTTGTAGAGGGGCTCAAAATAAGCACAAAATAAGTAGGGGTCAGAGCCCAAATCAGTGAGCAAGTAGGGTAAATATTTGAAGAAAAATTGTGCAAGAAAAAGGGAATTAGAGGCTTACCCTTGAAGATCAAGCTTTTGTTGCTTCTTAGCTTGAATTTGTTGCTTCTTAGCCTCTGGAAAACACTCCTTTGCTGCTGAAATGGAGGTGGGGATGGTGAGGCTTAGGGTTGATGAACAAGTGGGCTAGAGACTTGAAGGTTTTTTGAGTTTTTGAGGATGAAAATGGAGGCAAATGGCTAAGGGTTCATGAGATCAAATGTTGTAACCCTCATCAAGAAGGAGGCCAGCCCCTTAAAATGGGTCAAAAAGGGTGTAAAAGGAGAGGGAAATGCACCCAAGCTTTCCCTCCCAAAATATCCCCCGGAGGACAGGGATATTTTGAAAAACAGCTGGACAGCTGTAAAGGGTCCAAAAGGAGAAAGCAGGCCGGCCAGGTACCTTTCTTGAAGGTGGCCGACCGGCCACCCCAACTGGTCGGCCAGCCACTCCCCCTGGCCGGCCGGCCATGGCAAAAAATGAAGTCAAGAATTGCTGGCCGACCACCATACCTTGGTGTCCTCCTAGGTGTGTAGAACAAGGTTCCAAGGTTGGAATTTGGCAACTCTGAAACAGGAGTCACAACATTGAACTTGAAAGAGAGGCTCAAAAATGAAAACCACAATTACTGGCCGACCACCACTTTTTGGTGTCCTCCCATGTTCCCTCATCACAGATATGTGGTTGTGGTTGGAAGAAAATAGCCCTAGGGTGTTCAACTTTAGCCCGGAAGTGAGCAAAACGGGCGCCGGAAGAGCATAACTGGTCATCTGGGATAATTGCTGGCCTCCCACCCTCCAGTGATCTTCCTGGTGCTAAAACAGAGGGACCTGCCAAAATTGAACAAAAACTAATGCAAAATGAATGCTCGGGGGCCAAACCGCGAGGTTCGGGGCCCGAAAACCGGCTGTAAGCACCGAAAGTGGCATTCAGCCACGAAGTGGGTATCTAAGGCCCCAGTGTTCCTTGGTATGATAAAACAGAGGCACTTGCCAAAAATGAACAAAAAGCAATGCGAAATGAATGCTCGGGGGCCAAACCGCGAGGTTCAGGGCCCGAAAACCGGCTATAAGCACCGAAAGTGACATTCAGCCACGAAGTGGGTATCCGAGACCCCAGTGACCCTCGGTATGATAAAACAGAGGTACTTGCCAAAAATGAACAAAAACCAATGCGAAATGAATGCTCGGGGGCCAAACCGCGAGGTTCAGGGCCCGAAAACCGGCTATAAGCACCGAAAGTGACATTCAGCCACGAAGTGGGTATCCGAGACCCCAGTGACCCTCGGTATGATAAAACAGAGGTACCTGCCAAGAACCGGAGGAATCGGAGACTGTTGGGCGGTCCTGAACCGAGGCACACGGCCTAACGGCTCCGAAAACCGGGAACCGGGCTCCGAAATGGGCAAAATGGCCTACGGCCACAAAAAGTAGCCCACGGCCACTGAGAGATGATCTGCTAGACCTCTCCCTCCCCTCAGGAAGAAAAACAGAGAAAACTGAGTCTGGTTCGCAAACCGAGACAAGGTGTAGAAAAGGGTTCGGAAGTCCGGAGGCAGGGCGCACGGCCGCGACTCTGAGACTTCTGAACGAGCACAGTATGCAACATCACCAAGCGCTCAATCGGTGACGTCTGAGTCTTAAGGTCGGTCAAAAATGGGGTGTCTACACAGGGTTTCCTAAATTTCCCAAAAATAAAATATTTAGGTGGCGACTCTGTATCTGGCAAAGCAATCCATGTTTGGCACTTCTTTCAAAATCTGTTTTCTCAAAACGATTTGCCGGATTTGGACTCTTTGGTTCAGATTAAAAACCGTGACAACAATCGAGTCCGAGCTGTAGCGAGGTCCCCCGCGGGCTTGTTACACCCACTTTTGACAGCCCTTAAGACTTGGGCGCTTCATTTTGAACACTCGATAATAAAATGTTACACTTTCCAATCGTTCGAATCTTCAACAAAAGAATTCAATTTTGAGTTTCTAATCCCAACCTTACACCCCATTTTGACCAAAACTATTTTAGACCTTAAAACCCTATTTTCTCAATATTTTTTCAAATTTTCTACGATGTTCTGAGGCTTACATTTCGATTAAAATATTGCACTTTTCAGTAAACCGAGTAAGGACAAAGTGAAAATAAATGGAAGAGAGGTGAACTCTTTGAAAAATATTTAAAAACATCTTATTTATAGGTTTGGAGTTGAAGGAAATAGGAGGAGTAGGAAGAAAACTAGTTTAGGGAAAAGTTCAGCATCAAACCGTTAAGAAAGAAATGAATAGCCTTCACTAAATTAGGCATATCTCTTTGTACACTTAGAATTTAGATGTGAGGCTAGACTTCTGGGGGTTCAATTTAGACACAAGAATCACTTAAAACTGAGTATGGATAAGGGAGATATGCCCATTTGAAGTCGGGCTTGGGAGCAGTTTTTTTTTTACCCCGGCCATGGCTTGTTTAGATCCTGCCAGGTTTCAGTGAAACTAGTCCAGAGTGACTTTTTAGACCCGACCTTTCATTATTTTGGCCCGGCTGTGGGTATTTGGGTCCGGCCGGGTCTAATAGGCAACCAGACCAAAAGTTGGACTGGCTGGCCACTTTTTGGGCTGGCTGTACATTCTTGGGGCCGACCGGACATGTTCAGCGACAGTAGATATTTTGCAATAGCTAGTTGTCCCCATGTGCATGCTTTGCACCAGTTGTCTCTTTGGAGATATTTCCGACGTGAGAAGGAGTTTTTCTATAAATACAAGCCCACCCCTCATGGTTTGAGGTTAGAAAATTTTCCCAAAAACCAAAGACTTGTCAAACACTCCTCATTTCTCTCTTGCAATATACATACACTTCCTAAACTAAAAATTTGAGGTTTCTTGCTGAGATTATTGAGCCCAAATTTCAGTCCTTAAGAGTGTTCAACTTGTGGTTTGTAAACTAAAGAGCATCATTTCTTCAAGAGGTATAGCCTTTGCCATCTTCTCCCTTGTTTTCACTACTCTTTCCTTCTCTTTTTCTTGTTTTTTATACACTGTTTTGGACTGATTTTGAGGGCTGAGACATGTGATTTAAAAGCTACCAAAGGCGAAGAGGTTAACCACCATTTCTTGTACCTTATCACATAGTTTATATCCATGTTCTTCCCATTTCTTTCTTTTCTTTTAGCTACTGTTTTTCAGAGTTTTCAAAGGCTAAAACATGTGATTTAAAGGGCCAAAAAGTGGAGGGGTTGGCCATACTTCCTTAGGCTTACTTACTAGCTTTGTTCTTTTCTTTTTCTTGTTTACTTTTTCTAGCTTTTCAACACTGTTTTCTTGCTTTTGGGTTGTTTTAATTGTTTATTTAATTTATGCTTTGAATACTATGCTTGTGGTATTGTAAAGTCCTCATGGATTTTGAGGTTTAGGCCTTAGACACCAATCCATTTGAGTTGATAGCTTTTCATTCCTTATTTTTGTGTAGATAGTCTCACTTTAATAATCACCTTTACATAATTATCTCTACAACCTCCCTCCATTCTTTCTTCATTTTGATTAAAGAATTGTGTTTAACAAAAGGTTGTTGTTCAAGCATAAAAAAAGAGACCTTCCATACTTAATGGTTTAATCTCTTCGGAGGTTCATTACCAAGGCATTATATCTCTCTTATGCTAAGCACAACTTCTTGTTTGTCATTTCTCTTTATCACCGGTGCATTTACTTCTAAGGGACTAACTTTCTAGTTAGACCCTTGGAAATAACCAAGGAAAGTGTCATTATAGTTTATTATCAAGTTTGGATTTAGAGTCATTATCACTCATTTTAGGTTTGACTTAGAATTCATTATCGCTTGTAAATGAGTTTGACTCTTCCTTTGTAATTTCCTCCATAGAAAAGGGCATGAAAAGGCTCATTTCTCGGGGTTAAGTCAATGCTTGATACTCTTCATCGCTTTTGGACTTAGTGGATGTAATTATCACTTTTGGACAAAAATGAAGAAAAGATAAGAAATGGAAAGTAATGTAAAAAGGGTTAATAAAATTGAAGTAAAGGGCTAAAAAAAGGTAATAAAATTGAGGTTGGTTCAATTGGACGTTATATTGAACCCATTACGTCGTGGACCATTACATACTTTTTAGTGATGGTCAATGATTCATGAAGTAATGTACATCCCTTTCCTTGAGGTAACTCCATGATAGGGAGGAGGTGTTGTTCGTTTTTTGTTTCATTTTATTGAGCTTTTGTCCTGTCGGTTCATAGATCATCACGCAACAAATTTGCGACAATTAATTATTTGTGAATTGAATCTACTCCTCCCTTGATCATCTTCATGATAAGGAAGGGTAAAGAGGATAAACATCTCCTAGAAATACTCTGTTTTGCTCTATTTCAACTCTATGGCAACAAAGCATTTTCCAAAAAGCAGTGGCCGGCCGACACCATTTTGTTCGGTCGACCACCATTTTGTCCGGCCGACCACTTTCCAAGGCCGGTTAGCCATCTATTTTGTATAAGCCATGGCATTTTTATAACAGAATAGAGCAAAATTTGAGGCCGAAACAAAATAATTTTCTGATTGTAAACAGAACAGAATTTGGCAGCAAACAGAGATGTTTCTGGAAGGATGTTCTCGATTGCGTATGCACGCGGCCCCTTGCCTCCTGTTCTCATCCTGTAAATTAGTATTTTAATATTAATGTGTTGTAATTAATTAGTTAATAATATGTTGTAATTAATTAGTTAGATTCATTCGAATTTATAATAGCTAGTTAATTTAGTTAATTCGTTTGGTGTCATAATAATTAGTTAATTAGGATATTCATTCAAACCCTCTTGTGCGAGGACAAATTTGTGACACTTGTAATATTGTGTAAGTCTTCCAACCCGCATTCTTTCTCCCTTTTATTTACTTGCTTACTATGGTTGCATGTAGTATCATATTTTTGGTCTCATATCATTACTATGAATTGCACCCATTTTTGCATACATCAGGATTTGGCTCATTATACTTGATAAGCATCGATTATTTCTTACTTGAATACATGCGCTGCCATATGCCTTGAATTGATCCATATGTCATGTTAAGAAGCCAAATCTGATAGTCGCATTTTGTATGTGTTGCATTAGTCACTTGCATATTAGAACATGCATTTTTCTAGCTATTTTCTTTTATTTTGGCTTGCCTCGGTTGAGTAATAGGTGAGTATTTCTTACTTTAGCATATTGCATGTGTGTTAGTGTTGCCATATCAAGCATATCACCATGAGACTAAGTGCTTATTTGACATACTTCTTGAATGCCGGTGGATGAAGGCTATTTATCTAAAGTTGGAATGGTTTGATTAATGTACATATGAGCTTGCTTTTTCAAGTAGCACATATTCAAAATTCTTTTCAAATAAACATGAAATCAAAGTATTCCAAATTGGGTGAAATAATCTATACTTGTATGCCTCACATAGTAAAGTTAGCATAATAATTGGAACAAGAGCATATACTGTACATAAAAATCACATCATGATTAGTAGAGATCGATCTTTGATCGGGTGAGTGGGGTGCCCAATTAATGACTTTCCCCTCTCATACCTAAGTTCCCGAGCCAAGACACTTTGGTTATAGCGGACAAGTGGCCTTTGGCATGAGTCACAGGTTTCCTAAATTTTCCAAAAATATTTAGGTGGCGACTCTGAAATCTGGCAATGTAGTCCATTTTTGGCATTTCTGATTATAAATCGATTTTTTCAAAGATTTCTCTCATTTGTGTTTTTCTATTTCACATTGCACTTGTGAAACTAGATTCAGAACCACGGCAGTCTGAACTATAAGGCTATCGTATCCGAGGAGACTAAACCCCTCCAAAGAGCAGAAGAAACCAGCTACAATGATGTTTTACCAATGTTGATGAGTAAAGTTGACTTATGGAAGTTTTGGTGGAATAATGAATCAATTTGTATTTCTTATCACTATTCAATGGCTGCAATCACTTCAAAACATTGTCATTTTTTTTTTTCTAATTTAATTTTTTTAAGATGAATTTATTTTGTCAAAGAAAGAGATTATAGAGGTCATGGTAATTCAGTATAAACTTATCTCCGAAATGGCAATTGGTATTTCAGATAATACTCTCTCTAGATCAAACATCATTTGAATAAAAAGCAGATGAATTAAATTGTGAAGTTGATGTATTCTATATTGATTTCTTATATCCATTTCTTAACATCAGTGGATGCTAGCTCCACTTATCCTTAATCGATAACATTTAGACAAGGGAAATGGATATCTTATTATTTTTCCATGATGACAGCAAGTTCAAAGTTACTTGGATCTGTAAGAGTTGAGTTTTAATGACTAGGACTTAACATTCCCTTTGCCAACGTGCAAGACTGCTGATCTCTCTACTCATGTATTTGAACCTTGCAAGAAAAACTTGTTTTTGCAAAGTTTATACAGAGGGGAGCAGGAGAAATCACATATGACAAATGGTAACAATAGTGGAAAGCATGCTTTTCATAGTGACATTCAAGATAAGGATATAGTTGAAGCTCTAGAAAATAAGGTTCAATATTGGACAGACTTTTCAAAAGTTCACTATCATCCCCAGAGCCTATACAAATATAATGGTTTTCGTATGATTCTCTATTTTGTATGGAATTATTATTTTAGATTGAAATATACTTAGTTTGTATAGAATTTGACATTAAAAGTTATTCCTTTTTTGATGGTTGGAAGTGAAATGGATGCAAATTGCGAAATGATTAATAATATATGTATTGTTTTGTTTATATACATGGTATGTGTTGCACGGAATACATGCAGGTTATGGACAAATTAAAAAAATAATAATATCATGTTTTTTGCCACTAAATAATTGGTAGCCAAAAAGGAAGTAAATATTTTTAGCGACTAAATAGTTAGTAGCTAAAAAAAATAAAATGAAAAAAAAACTTTTGGCTACTAAAATTTTAGTAGCCAAATAAAAAAATAGACTTTAGGCGACTAAATTTTTTGTAGCTAAAAAAAATTACACTTTAGGTGACTAAAACATTTAGTAGCTAAAAAAAATAAGATGAACAAAAAAAACTTTTTGACTACTAAATAAATTAGTCATCCTAAATAATTTTAGTTTTGGCGACCAAATGTTTTAGTCGCTAAAAACGCGATCTTAATTTTTTTTGAAAGCTTTTAGCAACTATAAGATTAGTCGCCAATTTAGCCTATCAACGACTAAAGTTTTTTTTTGTCGCCAATGCCTTTACTTTTGGCGACCAATTGTTTAGCCGCAAATTTAGGGCTTTTAGCGACTAAATTTTTTTTAGTCACCAATACCTTCCCCAATAGTCTTCCCGCGATGAAGCCGGCAACCAAACTATTTAGTCAGGAAAACTTTTCAGCAACTAAAATCTAACTTTTGGCGACTAAAATTTAGTCGACAAAAGTGCAATTTCTTGTAGTGGGTTAAGTTAGGAATCTGAAAAATTCACAATTCGAACCGGTTCAATCCAATCCGGTAGGTTTGGATTAGTTTTTTGATTTGTGGTTCGGTTCTGATTTGGAAAATTTGGGAATCGGTCTCTGCAGATTAGTTCCGGATTTGTGTTCACGGTTCAAAATTATAACTAAACCGAGCCATATGTAACTTAAGCCATATACATATTATACTCTCTACTGATGTTATTGCTATTCTTGTTGCGTTTTTTTAATTATTTAGCATAATTTTAGTTTTATAATTGTTGTTACCATGATAAAATATTTATTTGATGAAAGTTTTATGCTTACTACATGTTGAACCATATGTTTATTTACTAGACATTATATTTGTTTAAGTTACATTTCAAAAAAAATTGGGCAAATTAATATTGAACAATTTATGATAGGTTGACTTTTTTTGAAAATGATATATGATTTTATTTGTGAACAGATTATGTGAAAAATCGTAGTTTCAAACCGAGCCGAACCATGTTTAAATAATTTTGTTTTGATTGATTTCATAATTTAAATAGATTTGTTTAACTCCATAATTAGTCCTGATTTTACCCTCAAATCGAACCAATCCGAACTATACTCATCCCTAAAAAGGCTCAAACCCATTTTCTGTTAAATTTCCATCTTTATGTTCTTCGATAACTCCCATATCATCTATGGCATATTCATTCCAACCAACTTCTCTCCACTTGCAATTAAATCTTCATCTATTTGTGTTACTTTGTATCAAGAATTACAAAAAATAAAAATAAAAAAATCAACAATCAAACAATCATATTTTATAATAAATGAAAAAATTATAATCAAATAAAAACAATACCTACATAAAAAAATAAAATTAAAAATCAAGAATTGTATTTTATTATAAATGAAAAATTATAAAACCAAACAAAAGAAATACCATCTTTAGGAGACTCATTTAAGTTAAAACAATTTGTTGAAATGCAATGAGGAATCTCACTTGTAATCAAATCAAATCTTATCCATTGTTGCTATAAAATTACAAGAAGAATTTAAAAAATAAATTAAATAAATAAATAAAAAAAGAAGAAATTCAACATCATATCTCAATATATATATGAATTAGATAAAATGATAGTAACTTTCCCTTTTGAGTCTTTTTTTCCCCTCTTTATGTATTTTATCTAACTTTCCATCTTGCTATGAAGAAAGCAGAACTTCGTGGTATTGAGGAAAAGCTAAGGAAAATAAGTCGAAAGGTTTTTAGAATGGTGGGAAATGAAAAGAAAAAAACCAAAGAGACAAAATAAATAAATAAATAAGGGTGTTTTCGTCACCTTAATTTTTTTGGTAGTGCTACATGCACCAATTAATGTACTAATTAGTGTACCAACACTAGTTATAACATTATTATTGACCCCACTCATTGATCACGTTACAAATATCAAAAACCTTTTAAATTATGTCATATCATCAATTGATACACTAATTAGTACACTAATTGGTGCACATACTATTATTCTAATTTTTTTACAACCACACATACATTAATTTTACTATTTATTATGATGGTGGAGTTTGTTAGAGATATTTAATACAATAAATAATGTTTATGTAAATTTGTTACATTAATTTTACTATTTATTACGGTGGACTGGATCGTGTTGTTCAGGTTAATGGGATTCACTACGGGTCCTGTTTCGATAATTCGAACCATTCAATGTGTAAAGTTCATCGAGTGTTTCATTCTTATTAAAAAAATAACGTTGATCGAATACTTGATCAGATCAGATTTTTGTCAACAGTTTATTTTAAAAATCATATTTGCCGTTGATAGAAATATGATTTGATCAAGTGGTTGTCGATATCCAATTAACGTAATTTTTTGCAAGAATAAAGTACTCAGTGAGTTCTACACATTCACAGTTCAGATTATCGAAATAAAACTCGTGAAGCTCCCACAGGCCCAATAATACACTTCAATCCGATCTTAGACAGGAGAGAAAGCTGCCCCAATCATGAATAGTGATTTCTTAGCAGAGGTAACAAGTCTAAAAGGTGTAATGAATAGTCTTAATATTGTTATAATGTGACGAGTTTGTTGTTCAAGCTTTACATATAAGAATGTAATAAAACTGGGAGTAATATAAGAGAATAGATTGAAATAAGGAAGAAACTAAAAAGACAATAGATTTAGATAATATATCAAAGGTGAAAAAGGTAAATAGCCATCTCCATATATGATGATAATCAGCTGGCTACAAACACTACAATGTAACTAATAAATTACATGAGCTCTCCTGCTAATGCTGACTGATCATGCAACAATCACTCAGAAAATAAGAATAATGGCTTTTATTTCTATAAATCTCTCGATAACCATAATATAGGCTAAGAAGTCACTCAGATGGAATGATGTCCATGTGACTTCTCTGACGGAGTTGGAGCCGGAGGCAACACCTTCCGCGGTGGCTTATGGGAGTATCCACCATGCTCCAGGGGAGGGTTTGCCACTGGAGAGTGTGCGGCGTGGTGACCATGGTGGTGGCCATGAGTTTGGGGCTCTGACGGGAGAGTGAGCGGGTTGGTGACCATGAGTTGGTGGCTTCTTTCCCTCGGGAGGTTTGGTAGCTGGGGTTGGTGCTTTGTGCTCATGAATGGATTGCCCAAGGAAATCTGCAAGTGAGGGAGTGGTGAGAACCACCACGGCAAGTAACAACACTATCAAGCTCTTGGGAGACATTTTTGAACTTGATAGCTTGGTGAAATACTTGATGATATTGCGTGAAATGGTGTGGCCTTTTATAATGGTTTGGAGCCTTTGTTGGCATGACACGTGTAATGGTCTAATATCCAACAGTAATGATTCAAACCCCCACAAAATATCATCCTCATAATTCCCACTCATTTGTGATTGGTCCAAATAAGAAAGAAAAAGAAAAAAATAATAGTAATGATTCAGACCCCTACAAAATATTACCCCCACAGCCCCGACTCACTTGTGATTGGTCCAAATAAGAAAAAAAAAGAAAAAAAAAATAATACAAATACATCATGGGTCCACATCACTGTGGGGGTGGTGGGGGTCTCTCCAAAAGGGGGTCCCAAACATTTTCCAAAAAATAAAACAATATAAACATATCATTAGTTCACATCACTATAGGGGTGGTGGGGGTCTCCCCAAAAGGGGGTCCCAAACAATTTCCATTATCTTATTTTGATAGTGGAAATAATAATGATAAAGACCCCACAAAACACAATCCCACAACTCCCAAAATGATCTAAACTATTCATATCATTGTCAGACACAACTCTCAAAAAAAATTCAAACACATCAATGGCTAATACATCAGTGAGGGTCACGGGGTCGTCTTTTGTGGGGGTCCCAAACATTTTTTTAGTGGAAATTACATAATTAAGTTGCTGAGAAATCGGAGATATTACTAGACACAACAATAATAGACCCAAATTAATAATTAATAATTAATAATGTTATATATATTAATTAATATATTAATTAGTATATTAACAGATAATGTAGTATAATTTTAGAAATTTTGAATATTTATAATTTATATAATAAACAGGAGTCAATAACAATAACATAACATTAGGTGAAAAGTCATTTAATAGACTTGAATAGATTTCCAAATAATTCTTCACATATTTCATATTTGATTGTATAATTCACATTAGAAATCAGGTCGACATTGAGACTATCTTTTCATATTGTATAATTGTTTTTATTGTTGCAGTTATAGGGGTCGTCTTGGCCCAATTGCCTGCTCAAACTGATATTTTTAGGATATAAAAAATATATATGAAGCTTATAAAGGCCCTGTTTGGTAAAGTTGTGGGAAAGTGTTTATAGTTTATGCCTAAACAGCTTATAACTTATAACTATGAACATAAGCTAATTTCTGACTTATAAATTAAGCATCTCCTGCCCCACTTAAAGAATAAGTTGATTTCTGACTTCCAAAAAACTATAAGTTATAAGCTATAAGCTAAACTAAACATATCAAAATAACTTAAATTAAGCTGAAAGCTGAAATAAGTAGCTTTTAAACTGCACCAAACAGGCACAAGATCGGATTGAGTTGAAATTTTGTGCCTATTTAATTTGGGTTGAATTTAGGATAATATTTTGTGCTCATTTAATATTTGGGTTGGACTTACAATAATGGGCTTTAGCCCAGCCCAATCTTATATTAAAATATTTATTAAAAAATCCTATTGATTTTATCATTAGATTTTGTTAATGTTTCAAATTCAAATAATAATTAAAATTATCTAAACAATTAATATCTTTTAAGACCAAAAAATAATAATAGTAGCCTATATCTATTGGATTAAGTAGATGGATTTGGAATTTAACAGTTTTTTTTAGTACTCGGCTTGGGATGGCTACTTTAGGCTTGATATTGGGCCAAGTTAGATTTGGAATGACACATATCTTCATATAATATAATCCAAGTCTAGCTCGAGATTTGTCCACCCTTAGTTATAGTAATCTGGAAACGCTAAAAGTTACAAATTTCGAATTAATTTATTTATATATGGTATCTTTCTATATTTATTTATTTTTATATATATCTGGGTATCCTAACCAATTTGGGCTCACCTCAACTAATATCAAGGTCTTAAGCCAGTGACTAGGTAAATTTTTAGTGGCCCTTGGAGTGATTCAAAGTCAAAATTTTGAATTTTATTCTCAAGTCTTTATCAATTGGCCAAACCCTTAAGATCCGTTTGATTAGAAATAAATAAATGACGGAAGGTGAAAATAATAGAAAGTGAAGTAAAAGAAAGGAAAGGAAATAAAATTTATTTTCTTGTATGAATTTGAGTAGGATGAAAATTTTACAAGGAATAACTAACTACTTTTATAACATATTTTAATTTTCTTATATTTTCATGTGTTTTTTGCAAGAAACAATAAGCTTATTTACTATGTTATTATGAGTTGTACAAGAAAATTAACTTTTTTTTTTTATAACTTTCACCATTTTCATGCTAAACAAACTCAAAAACAAGATTATTTTTTTTCCATTTCTTTCACTTTCTACCATTTTCATCCTAACCAAACTGGGCCTTAGAGTTCTATATTTAATTGTATAATTGTTTTTATTATCGAATAGTTCACACTAAACAAAATAATTAGATAATTGCTCTAATTAAAGAGCAAACTCTATTGGAGCAGGGCAAATTATCTTATAATGGAATAGTTTAGTACAGATTATTTGAGTTATTTATAAAAATTTTTATTTTGTCAAATTATGCAGTTTTTACTTAAAACTTATTAAGTAAAAATAACTTCAATAAATTGAAGAAAAAGGTAATTATTTAAAAATTAGAAGAAAAGTTTTTTTAGCCTCTTCTTTTAAATTGTAAGTTTTTAATTTACCATAAATTGCACCAATAAAATGTCTTTATATAAGCTTTTATCGTATATTAAATTTCATTTCAAGGGGAAATTATATTTCAGTCCAACTTTTCAAAAATAATTACAAAATTATGAAAAAATTTATGATTTTAATTATTAATATTTATAAATTTTATTATTGATTTGTAATTATTTTTTTCTAAAAATCACTGATTTGATATTTTTCCAAATTTCAACAGTTAAAATAATTACAATTTGAATACAATGAGGAAGGAAAAATTAGTAAAACATTCCCCCTTAACTTTATGTAGTAGGAGAGGTTCAAGATATTTTTTTCTATTAGTTAAGGTCCCTCGATTAAATTTTTTTTTGTGATCATACCAAAGAAATTTTGAAATTTCTCTATGAAATCAAAAAAAATTCTCTATAAAAATTATAATTTCTCTGTGTTGAGGCCAAAAATTTCTCTGAGTAAAGCCAAAATTTCTCTAAGTTGGGCACAAATTTCTCTGAGTAGAGGCAAAATTTCTTTGTGAAAATATTGAGGGACCCCAACTATTAAAAAAATATTGTATATACTTTATCTTATAAAATCTTAATATCATGCACCTTAAAAAAAATTCTCCTATAATATTTTAGTCCAATTTTTCAAAAATAATTACAAAATCATGAAAATTTTTATAATTTTAATTATTCATATTTATAAACTTTATCCTTGATTTATAATTATTTTTTTTAAAGAAATATCAACAGTTAAAATAATTACAATTTGACTGCAATTTTCGAAAGTCAGCCAATCACAAGTGGGAAACATAGAAACGCCTGAGTCGGCTGGCACGTGCACTTTCAACCAAAATGAATAACTAATTACATTAAAAGTTAATTACACTTTTCATTCTTCTAATTTCATTTAAAATTTACTTTTGTCCCTATAATTTTAATTTAAATAATTTAATTTTTTTCATTTTAAATCTAATTTTAATTTAGTTTTTCTGTCTAAATTGAAAGTTAAAATTAACAATTTCTAGACATTTTTAATTTGAATAATTTAATCTTTACATTTTAAGTCTAATTTTAATTTGGTCTTTCCGCCTAAATTGAAAGTTAAAATTAATAATTTCAAGACATTTGTCAATTTTATAAGGTTTCAATTTGGTCCTTTCATGTAAATTGAAGGTTAATTTTTGAGGCACTTATTAATTTTCTAAGACAAAATTAATAAAAATTTAAATGAAATGACCAAATCAAAAGTAAACTTAAATGTAAGGATTAAATTATTCAAATTAAAATTATAAAAATTAAAATAAAATTTAAATCCAATTATAAGTGTTAAAAATGTAATTAACCTTTAATTAAACAAGCATGCCTACAAATAGCATCCTATTCCTTCCCCACATACATGCTCACAAAATCTTTTTTAAAAAGTAGATTCTAAATTCCTCTTCTTTTTTCTTTTCTTATGTTTTTTAGTGATTAAAATATTAAACAACATGGATTTCCTCAATGTGAACTGGACTATTGAGTTGACTTTATATAATTTATTACAAATTTCATTTCCATAATTTTATCTATTTAATTTGTAAATGTCTATGTGTATATTGTTTTTAAAAAAAAAATTAAATTGATTATAATTATAATTACATTTTTTATATATATTTCCTTCTTTAAGAGAATATACAATAAGAATAATGTTTAAAATAAATCACCATTTTTGTAAGACCAATATAGGCAAATAATAATTTTTTTTTATAAATAATATATACATAAAAACTTACAAAATGAAAAAATCAAATTATCAAAATAGGAATAATGGTAGGCCTCACTGTCCATTTGGATAGTCCAATCTATAAATGTGAACTACAAAATGTTGTGCTCAATATTAAAATATAGTATATAGTAGATCTTCTTTCAATTTTTTATTATTAAATACAAAATTAATAAGTCTCGCCAATATTTATTAATATAAACTACATATTATGTCTGACTAGTAAAAAAAATTATATATTGCATTACTTAAAAATATACTAATTGTAGCGTATGATTGTCATTAGCTATATATCTGTTTACAAAAATTACAAATAATCTTTTATGAAATGAAAAGTTTTACATTATTTTATATAAATTTAATCTCAACCACTTAATATCAGCACATTAGTGTACAAACAAACACAATTTATTTTATATGTCCAATCTAATATTACAGTAGTTTTCTTATCACTCAATCTTCCCGTACTCGTAATTTCATCCAACCTAATCTAACAATAAAACATGGCTTCCATATCTTGACAAGTTAGTGTAGAATGCAATCTAGTTTCCACGGCCTAATTTATTCTCTAACATTGAAAACACTACTATTTTAAAAGTGATTTATCTTAGCGTGGTCTTACTTAAATCTCGGATTAATGAAAAACCATGACCACGGAGGATCAAAGGGGCCAAATAAAGAGGCCCTACCGGGACTAACACTTAATTCACATTGCATTTTTCCAATTTTTCAACTCCAAGGAGAGAAGTAACAATAAATTGAACCAATTCTTATTCTTGTTGTGAGTGGTGTAGCTGTAGAGTTCCACAGGAACTCATATCTACTCGTAAAAAATAATAGTCATACATAAAAATGTTATACATCTCAAGAAAATATTTAAAAAAAGGGCTTCAGAAATAAAATTACTAATCCAAGTTTATTGTGTGACCAGTACCACATTAAATTTAAATACGTCCCATAGTCTTTATTGCGTAACTTTTCTGCGTTGACATGTGTGTTTAAATTTCAATTTGATAATCAATAGGATTAATCCATTTATCAAAATGCTTACATTTCACTAGAATATCTTACATTAAATATTTCATTTGTGTATGGGATATTATTTATAAAGTATCTGTTTAGGATTTTTTTTTTGTTTTCTCAAATTGATTAGTTATATATGTTGTATTTAATCTTAACTATGGTTCTAATTCACTAAATTTTATTCTAATTGGATACATTAATAATAAAAATTTCAAAAAAAAAAAAAAAATATTGGATATATAGTCTTTCTCTCCTAGAATTACGCCTTGATGCATGTTATGCAAGTGCAATTTTCACAAATATTGTTTAGATAGTCTTGAAAAAGGTCCGTGTAAGTGTGTATGTTTCACAGTTAAAACAATATCATTAGATTGTATATATGCATGACAAAGGTGCCAAAAGTAAACTCGGCATTACTAATGACAATTGTTTTATTTTATATTGTCAAGGTTGGTGCCATTGTGGCCAATTGTCAGACTTCTCAACTCAGTGGGGCCCCGAGTTTGGTTTCTCAAGAAAACATATATAAAATTTGAAATAAATATGGAAGGTAATGGTGAAACTATTTTATTATATTTTATATAAATATATATATATATATGTATATACAGTAGCGGAGCCACATAAGGCTCAAGGGGTCACGTGCCTCCCTAAGTTTTGAGAATTTTTTTTTTTAAACATAAAGAAAATATTTTAAATAAAAAAATTTATAAAAATATTATTTAAAGTGAAATGTCAATGACATTTTTAAAATTATGAAAATAATAATAATTATTTTGATTGAAAATAAAGAGACTATGATAAGTAATATTATTATCTATAAAAATTTCAATATAATGGTGATTTCTATCATTATTGGCATGCAAACATAATTAATTTCAATGAAGATATGAAATTTATTGGATTATTAGTTACATTTGACATGTGAAGTTTATCCTTCATGTGTTTCTTTCCATTCATAACTAAAATGATCACTATACAAATTAGAATCAAGTAACACATCTTCAATTTTAAAAAAATAAAAAATAAATTACAATAGGTCATAACTAATATCAGAATGAGTTATAACTAACTATTACTTGATATATAGTCATAACAAAATAACAACTACAAGAAGTTATAACTAAATTATATCTAACACTATAATGTGTTATAACTAAATAACACGAAAATCATAATTATGACATAAGATAGACACTTTTTTTGCGGTATGTTTTATAGAATTTCTCTACTAAAATATATTATTTCTGTCTCAACGTATCTTCTTTTTTAATTTTCCAATCCACCTATAAAATAATTACTCTCCAATATTTGTATAAAATTTAATCTCAAATCCTTTAATTTAAAATTCACATTATCCAAATGAACTCTTAACAATTAAGTTTAGAAATATCTCATTGTTATTTATTATGAAAAAATAAATTAATATTATCATTAATTTGTGTCCCATCTGCACTGAATTCCTGACTACGCCACTGTATATATATGTTAAATGTAGGTAGATTTTTTGACAAATTATTTTATCACTAAACACAAAGTAATAGATCATAGATCCTTGCTTTATCATTATAACAAATGGTAAAAAAGTTACGAGATTAGAAATTTATTTTTGTATAACATTACTTTCAAATAAAATTTCGTATACAAAATTATAGTTGGAAATCGTGTGACTCTCTAACTTAATCATGCAGTTTTAGTTACCGCAATTTGAGAATTTTTCTTGACACGTGTCATGCAAACAATGACTCCAAATCATTATAAAAAGCCACCCCATTTCACCTAGTATGGCACCAAGTATTTCACTTAGCCATCAAACTCATCAAAAATGTCTCTCAAGAGTTTGCTAGTGTTGTTACTTGCAGTGGTGGTTCTCACCACTCCTTCACTTGCTGATTACATGAAGCCACACCCTCATGAGCACATGGCTCCAACCCCAATTGGCCAACCTCCCAAGGGAGAGAAGCCACCACTACCAGAGCACAAGCCACCAACTCATCATGGTCACCAACCTGCTCACCCTCCGGTGGAGCATGGCGAAGACTTGAACAAGCCACCGCGGAAGGTGATGCCTCCATGCCCAACTCCGGCACAGAAGCCACATGGGCATGGTCCTCACAAGCCACCCCACAAACTTGCACCACCACCTCATTCCATCTGAGTGATCCCTTCCTAGTACTCTCTACTATGGTTATAGAAAGATATAAAAATAAGAGCCTATTGTCATTGGATCTTATTATTCCTATTTTTATGATCAGCTAGCACTAGCAGGAGAGCTCTTGTTATTTATTAGCTGCATTGTAGTGTTTGTGGAGATGGTTATGTATCACTTTCATCTGCGATATATTACCATAACTATTCATCATGTTTGTTTCTAGTTTTTTGAAAATACTTTTCAAAAAATTTTAATTTCTTATTTTTCGTATTTTTTTATTTTTACAGAATTTTTTTAATATTTTAAGCAATTTTTTTAATTTTTAGACATACCTAACATAAATACACTTACAAAATATAGTTTTCGTGAAAATTTTTTTTTAAAAAAATTCACTATATACCAAAAATACAAAAAAAAAATGAAAATCATTATATTTTTCATATTTTTGTGTATTTATTAATTTTTTAAAAATATTTTTTCACAAATATTTTACTTTTTAGATACATCTAAGTAAGGTGCATCTAAAAAGATAAAAAAAAATATGCTTAAAATTTTAAAAATATTCACTAAAAATAAAAAAACACGAAAAACAAAATATTCAATATTTAGAAAACTGAAATCAAACATAGGAGTGTAAAAATGGCTCGCGGCCCGAGGTAGGCCTGGGTTCGAGCCCAGTCCGAGCCCCTGGGCCTGGGCCAGGGCCATCATTTTGAAGCTCGGCCCGCCTGAGGACCAGTGTCTTTTTTAGTAAAAAATAATAAAATTTTGGTCGAAAATTTTTTTTTAAAAAAAATGGTCAAACCCGTCCAAACCCGATCCAAGCATGAGGCTAGGCCCACCAGCCCGCCCAAGGCCCCAATACCTATGGGCTTGGACTAGGGCCTGGACCTAATTTTTTAGCCCATTGACCGTCTGGCCCAATCCGAATTTTGGCGAGAGCCCACAAAGCCTGACATAGGTCGGGCCGCGCCAGATTTACAACATAATTGTTTTTCTTTTTTGTTTCTTCATTTTTCAAACCTATGCTATTCTTGCCATGTATGTCCACTCCAGTTTTAATTATACAGAATATGGAGAAGTTGTCTGGCAAGTCCGCCTTATTACTTGGTTGTGTGCCCAATTTATAGTAAGGCCTCGTTTGAGAATAAGTTATTTTAGTAATTTTTTTAATTTTTTATAAAAAGATATATAAAAAAATAGAGAGAGTGATGTGACAACTTATATAACTAAAATAATTACTCCCAAATAAGGCCTAAAATGATACATAATCATTTTGTCTAAAATATTAGAAAAAATATAATTAAAAAAAAAATAATCGTTACATAATCTTATACAATTATAAAGACACCTCACATAGAATATAGAAGGGACGTACAAATAATTTCCTCACAATATGACATGCATCCAAATTATTAAAGCCGCCCCCCGTACTCAGACACACCTAGGTAAGCGAAATTTTTGGAAAAATATTGAGGTAATTTAGTTTGTAATTATCCAAATAAAATTGTGGAGGAAAATAGTCATTCGAATAGCAATAAATCTAAGAACACATATGTTGTATAAATTGTATAATTAACTAAATAAATAGATTTATGATTAATCCAATTACATTATAGAATAAGAAAATATGTTGGAATTTACAATCATATTATATAGAAATACACAATATAATAAAATAGTAAAGAAAGCAAATTAAAGCCTGTGTGGTACCACAGTCTTCTTAAAATAGATTAGCCGCCTCACTGTGAGTGCTTGAGGTACATCGGCTTCTATCTCCTAGGATACGACGGTTTAGACCGACTAACGCAGAAACACCTTCTGATAGTTTTGGCAAACCGACAATGGTAGTACTCTCCCACACAAGAAGAAAAATTATAAGCAGAAGCAAACTGACCGTATATATTCTGGAAACAAAAAATCTGTACCAAAACCAAGGGAGAAGGATCTCCTTTTATACACCATGGGAGAGAGAGGAGGAGCCTCCAGCCATGACCAATGCCCATTACTCCTGCAAAGCTGCTGGAGTAATGGACCAAAATTGATGGGACAATAATATCTGAGATATATATTCTGTATACACAAGTGTGTATACCAGCAGCAAACTTGGCCCAAAAAATTTAGGTTGATAAACTACCAATCCAGCCCAGCCTAAACCTAACCCATTCCAACAAGTCTCAAGCCTCAAGATCCATAGATCACGGACCACGAACCCGACTTAGACCGACCAACTTAGACCGTAGTCTTGGCCCAAGCCCATCCTAGAAGCATCCATAACTCCCTTCCTTCAGAAAATTTAGATGTCCCAAAGGGCTCATACCCTTATCAAAATCTTAAGGTTTAAATACCCATCAAAACTTTCCTCTACAATCAATATGGGATTGGTAGTTATACACAATTCCTAATACCTTATTCATAAGACCATCTTTATGAGACAATTTCTCATTCAATTCTTAATGATTTTTTGTCATTCTTTTTGTGGTGTAAAGATCTTGTTACAAATAATCTAAACCCATTTGAAAAATCTAGAAATCTCCTAGATGTTGATTTGTGATTATGTACCAATTTTAAGCAGAATATAACAATCCCAATCAAACAATCAAAGACAAATTGACACAACGATTTTACGTGGAAAAACCACAATTGGACATCTCCAACTGTGATTAAAAACCACGGGCAACAGCCACAAAACAATCCACTAAGAAGATTTAAAGGAATTACATAGGTATACTCTCAATTACCTAGCGAATCCACGCCTAATTGAACCAACCTCTATGTGCCTCTTCCAACCCCGTCTTCACCTCGGAATTGTCTTTACGATGAGCCACTCCAGAATCCACCGAAGCTTCAGGCTCGAATTCTTCAGAATCCACCGAAGAACAACTCTCTCTCTCTTGTGTATAACAAACAAAACCTTTGATGTACTCTCTTTAAACCATGAGTTGAATACTCAATAAAACATCAAAGAAAACTAACAAAATATCCCCCAATATAAACCTTAATATCCAACAAGAAGATCTGGAGGAATTACTCTAGTTTTAGGAGAAAACCAACTACTTATAGAAAATCAAAGTAATCCTAGTTTTGGAAGAAATCTAATTACTTATAGAAATCCAAAAGTAATCCTAGTTTTGGAAGAAAACCAACTTCTTATAGAAATCCTTGTCAAACGGGATTGCCAAGAATAAAACCTAACAATCTCCCCCTTTGGCAATGCCGTGACAAAACACACCTAACAAATAAAATCCTAATCACCCCAACCCATTACAGCCAGCAAAAACAAACTTCTTTCTCACGGTCATGATCTGCAAAACAGCTATTAGTGCCACAATCTCCAAAACAACTATTAGTCTCACAAGAGTATATAAAAAAGCAATAGACATATCACACGATTATCTTGAAACATGAGATGGAAAACATGAATAGATGAAAACTAAGACTCATGAACAACAACTCTCAAATAACAAAAGCAAGATCATAAACCACACAAACAATGATATGACAATGTAAATATCAAGAGTATGCAAGAAGGAAATAATTTGCAAACAGTGCATAGAAACACGCAAAACAACAAACGCCAATTTCCCTTACCAAACAAATCAAAGTGTTCATACTAACAAACTCTTGCAATGATAAACCAAACTCCCTTACCAACCCAAATCAAGATGAACCAAACTCCCCCTCACTAAAAGCAACCACAAACACTGAAAACAGTGAACAAGAAGAAAAAGACAAAAAAAATAATAATATGATGGAGCAAGCAAGAAATCTCAGATTTGTACCTTAGAACACACAAGATTATCCAAGAAGCACAATTACAAGAAAACACAATGTGTACAACCTCTAGAAGATTCCTCATAAAAGAAAGTGATGCATTATGTGAAAAGCATAGATCCCATGATAAAAGTGTGTGTGTGACTCTTGGAGTTTGACAAACACTAGATTCAATCCTAGTAGTGATATGAAAGCTGGACCTCCGACAAGAGAATCTAAGCACAACAAAGGAAAGTCAAACCACTAGGAATCAAGGGGTATTTGGTGAGTAAAGGCGGAGGCTCCCCCTCAATCAATGAATCTTTTCTTCTTCTTTTTTTTTTTTCTTTTGCATATTTTTTTTTCTTTTCTTTCTTTTGCACATTTTTTTTCTTTCTTTTGCACACTCATTGGCGGTTGACACGCTCAAGAGTATGAAAACCGAACCAAAGAAGCATGAAGATAATAAGGATGGCCTGGTTGATGACTCTGAGGTAGCCTTTTCCTCATGCCTGGACTACAAAGAACAGAGGGGAAAGCCATGGAGATGCAAAAAAATGGAAGGTGGTTAAGAGACTCAACATCACCCATGATATGCTAGTATAGGTCAATTCCTCTAGAAAAGCAAAAGATACAATGCCAGAAGTCCATAGAAAAAAAAATAATCACTAAGGCGAAAGACTCCGATATTTGCTAATCCAATAGTGTGTACAGAATGAGACATACTAATCAAAAACACACACTCCAAAATGAGTAATGACCACAGAAAGTACACACATATTAACATATAATGGATATTCTTATAAATTCCAATATGCACCAAGGACCACTCAAAAATTTCAAACTTGCAAAACTATACTAAGAAAATCTTTTTGAATATATTTTTTTTTTATTTTTTTTTCTTTTTCTAAACAAAGCAAGACATAAAACGAACATGCACACATATTTTTTTTCATTAAAAAAAAACACACAGAAACCCAAAAAACTAAAACAAATTAACAAATTAACACAAGTCAAGTTTTCTCACCCAAACCGCTTTAGTATAAACAAAGTTGTGAGCATTGCGGTTCTTAGGTGGTGTCTTGACGTTGTGGTTCCCTTTGTTTTCAATGGGAACCCGTCTTGACTTGATTTCCAACTTCCTATTTTTAGGTCTAGGCAAATACACTCTCTCATGCAACTTATAACAATAAGGGCGAATATGACCATGCATACCACAATGATGACAAATAAAAACAGGGTGTACCTTCTTTTCTTTTACCTTACCAACTCTAGGAAGTTTGAGAAGTCCATCCTTATGTTGAATTTTTTGTTCTCCCTTTCCTTGAGTTCTTGTATCATGAGATGTAGATGCACTCTGTTTTTGCTCTTTGTTATCACCAAAGCCAATGCCACTCTTGTCAGAACAAATTTGTTTAGACCCAATGATATTGTCCAAAGTCTTTGATCCTCTGTTCCAAAGACCAATGGTTGCTATAGCACACTTGAGTTCTTTCTCTTTCTTGATCATTAGTTCTTCTAAAGCAACTTGAGACATCTCAAGAGATTCAATCTTTTCTTCATATGTTGCATAAATTTGTTGTAGCTCATTCCTCTCTGTCTCACAAGTCAAGAGTTTTGCACAAAGAGCTTGTCGATCATTAGCTATCTTGATGGTATCAATCCTATCCTCAGAAATCTCATCCTTTAGTTTGACATTCTCACTTTCACATGCTTTGAGTTTCGTTGTGAGTTTGTCATTTAATTTGAATAACTTAAGAGACTCCTTATACAACTTTTCATAAGCTTGCTCAAGCTCTTCATCCTCACGAATTGAATCCATTATCACAAATCAAACAAGATCTTGTTCTAAAAGAATTTTTTTAAAAAAATAAAACGACCCGCTCTGATACCAATTGAAAAATCTAGAAATCTCCTAGATGTTGATTTGTGATTATGTACCAATTTTAAGCAGAATATAACAATCCCAATCAAACAATCAAAGACAAATCGACACAACGATTTTACGTGAAAAAACCACAATTGGACACCTCCAACTGTGATTAAAAAACCACGGGCAACAGCCACAAAACAATCCACTAAGAAGATTTAAAGGAATTACACAGGTATACTCTCAATTACCTAACGAATCCACGCCTAATTGAACCAACCTCTATGTGTCTCTTCCAACCCCGTCTTCACCTCGGAATTGTCTTTACGATGAGCCACTCCAGAATCCACCGAAGCTTCAGGCTTGAATTTTTCAGAATCCACCGAAGAACAACTCTCTCTCTCTTGTGTATAACAAACAAAACCTTTGATATACTCTCTTTAAACCATGAGTTGAATACTCAATAAAACATCAAAGAAAACTAACAAAATATCCCCAGATATAAACCTTAATATCCAATAAAAAGATCTGGAGGAATTACTCTAGTTTTAGGAGAAAACCAACTACTTATAAAAAAATCAAAGTAATCCTAGTTTTGGAAGAAATCCAATTACTTATAGAAATCCAAAAGTAATCCTAGTTTTGGAAGAAAACCAACTTCTTATAGAAATCCTTGTCAAACGAAATTGCCAAGAATAAAACCTAACACCATGTAATCTCACCTTAACCAATGGTTGGGACCTACTTTAATTTCACATTAAAGTTACCAAAAAATTCATTTTTTCCAAGAACGTGAACGTGAACGTGATGTCTTGAACTATTCTGCCGTTTGTGTAAACCGAGACAATAGACCTCACACAGGAGTTAGTCCAACCATTGTTCTTATTCTTGTACTCACTAATGTGTCTGGTATGGCCTTGGAACACTAGTCTGGTTCAGTGAGTGGCGTTAAAGAATTCAACATTACCAATTCTTAAAGAAGCAACCCCACTTCGCACTCACATAGGTGACCTATATAAGATATCTCATTATACCACGGTTGACTATTCATATCACTTAGGTCATTAAAAGTATTAGCTTAACCTTCCACCCCCACAAGGTATCACTGCACAAAGGAATGGGTAAGAGGATTTACCTCTTCAATGACTCACCTGTGACACGAAATTAGGTTGTCCCTTTGAACCTAGATCTTGGGATCTCCAGTCAACTAAGTTGGGTTTTCCGTTCCGGTAACATTACTAAAGGCCTTAACCCCATTCTTCTTAACGACATTTCTACTAACTCTCGAGTTAACCTTTTGCTTAGCGGATCCACAATGTTGTCTTTTAACTTTACATAGTCTAGAGAGACAATTCCATTAAAGAGTAGTTGTCGTATGGAATTACGTCTACGACGGATATATCTAGACTTTCTATTATACATATGACTTTGTGCCTGTCCAATCGTTGATTGGCTATCACAATGAATACAGATAGCAAGCACAGGCCTCAACCAACGTAGAATATCCTCAACGAACTGGCAAAGCCATTCAGCTTTTTCAGTTGCTTTATCCAAAGCAATAAACTCAGATTCCATCGTTGATCTCGATATACATCGTTGATCTCGATATACTTGGAAGATTTCCAAGACACAACTGCCCCTCCGAGGATAAACACATAACCACTAGTGGATTTGGAGTCCTTTATATCAGATATCTAATTAGCGTTATTATACCCTCCTAGTACCGCTGGGTATCTGGTATAATGCAACCCATAATCCCGGGTGTAGCATAGATAATCTAACATCTGCATAATGCCTCTCTAATGAGTGGCATTCGGATTACTCATGTATCTACTAAGCCTGCTAACAGAGTAGGCTATATCTGACCTTGTATAACTCATCAGATACATCAAACTTCTAATGACTTGAGAATATTCTAGCTGAGAGACACTTTCACCATTATTCTTGGTCAAATGTAGACTCACGTCTATTGGTGTCCTAGACACACTTGTATCTGATTTACCAAATTTCTCAAGTATCTTCTTAACACAGTAAGACTAAGAAAGTACAATACCACTAGATGTTTTAGTAATCTTAATACCCATAATGACATCTGCAAGGCCAATATCTTCCATGTCAAACTTAGAGTTTAACAATCTCTTGGTAGTTTGAATCATTTCATCATTACTACCAACAATGAGTATGTCATCTACGTATAGACACAAAATGACATAACCTCTGTCAATGTTTTTAATATACACGCAGTTGTCATATTCATTGATTCTAAATCCATTTGACAACAAAACGTTGTCAAACTTCTTATGCCATTACTTAGGAGCTTGCTTCAAACCATATAATGACTTAACAAGCTTACAGACTTTCTTATTTTGCCCTGGAGCTAAAAACCCCTCGGGTTGTTCCATATAGATTTCTTCATCTAAATCTCCATTTAAGAAAGTTGTCTTTACATCCATTTGATGTATCTCCAGACCACGTAAAGCGGCTATCGCAATCATCATGTGAATGGATGTAATCCTTGTCACAGGTGAAAACGTATCAAAGTAATCCAGGCCTTCTCGTTGCTTGTATCCTTTGATAACTAGCCTAGCTCTATACTTATCAATTAACTCATTGGCTTTCATCTTTCTTCTAAAGATCCATTTACTCCCCAAGGCCTTACTGCTTAGGGGTAGATCAACCAACTCCCAAGTATGGTTCTGTAAGATGAAGTCAATTTCACTCTTAATTGCTTCTTTCCATAAGGGACTTTCAGGTGAAAAGTTCGAGGTTCTCCCTCTAATATATAAGTCAAGAAGTCTAGGGCCAAAGGACTTGGCAGTCCTAGCCCTCTTACTCCTTCTTGGCTAATCTACTTCCTCTCCTTGATCATCTACTTGATTATTTTCAAGTTTCTTCTTGGAACTTTGATCATCTCCTTAGGTTCGGCAACAAAATACATCTTCAAAGAAGGACACATTTTTTAACTCCATTATGATATTCTTGTGGATATCTAAAATATTAGACTTGTGCACAAGATACCTATATGCACAACTATTCTGTGCATAACCAATGAATATACAATCTACGATTTTCGGACCTATCATAACCCGCTTGGGTGTAGATACCGCCACTTTTGCAAGACACCCCCACATTCGTAGGAAATTATAAGAAAGCTTGCGACATTTCCATAATTCATATAGAGTCTTTGTCTACTTTCTTCTGAGGAAATTCTATTTAGAATGTAATTCGCGGAGAGAATTGATTCCCCCCACAAGTTCTGTGGCAACCCAGAACTTATTAATATTGCATTCATCATTTCTTTTAACGTTCTATTCTTCTGCTCAGCAACACCATTTGACTGAGGGGAGTATGGCTCTGTGGTTTGGTGAATGATCCCAACTTGAGCACAAATCTTAGCAAACGGGGACTCATACTCACCACTACGATCACTTCTTATAGCCTTGATCTTTCAGCTTAATTGATTTTCAATTTCATTCTTGAAAAAAATAAATTTATCAATTACCTCATCTTTGCTTTTAAGCAAATACACATAACAGTATTTAGTACAATCATTAACGAAAGTGATGGAGTACTTATTGCCACCACGTGATTATACGACTTTCAAGTCACCCACATTACTGTGCACTAAATCCAAAGGCTCACTACTTCTTTCAACAGAATGAAAAAAAGTTCTTGCCATATTTGCTTCTACACAAGTTTCACACTTGTGATTTGAATGAATCTTAAAAAATGGTATGTGATTTAATTTGATTAATCTATGTAAAGAGTCAAAATTTACATGACCTAGTCTACCATGCCATAAATTTGGGACTCAAGCATAAAAGTAGAAAAATAAGCTTTCTCATTAATTTTTGGGATAATAGTCATTACATTTAGCTTGAACATACTACTCGACATATATCCCTTCCCCATATAGACCCCACTCTTGGTCAACACAACCTTATTAGACTCAAATACCATACGGAAGCCATGTTTGCTCAAGAGCGATCCCGAGACAAGGTTATTATAAATGTTCGGCACAAATAAGACATCGTTTAGAGTAAGCTCTTTCCCTAAAGTCATCTTCAAGACCACCTTGCCCTTTCTCTCAACAGTTGAGGCAGCAGAGTTTCCCATAAACAACTTCTCACCATTTGAAACTGGTTCGAAGGTTGTGAACATTTTTTTCTCTGCACAGATGTGGCGAGTGGCCCTAGTGTCCACCCACCATTCCTTTGGGTTGGATCCCACTATGTTCACTTCAGAAACGACAGCTACCAGATGCATATCGTCTACATCTGGTGATCGATCCTCCATCTCAGCCATGTGTGCCCTACTTTTGTTTTGTGGAGAGTACTTGTTGTAAGGCTTCTTCTTCTTGCGGCAGTCAACCGCCCGTTGCCCATCGCTTCCACAGTTGAAGCATTTTTCATTGAACCTAAAAGTAGGTTCCTGCGGCTTGTAGACCGATCTTTTGGAGACACCGCCTCTTGCCCCCAGCTTTGAGCTTTTGCCTCAAGCTTTGAACTTTTGCCTGTCGGTGGCTTTTTCTTTACCCCCGAGGACTGGCCATGCTCAACCACATTTGCTTTCATAGCGGAGGTATTCCCTCTTTTCCTCATGTTGTCTTCCTCAATCTAGAGTCTAACAACGAGCTCTTCGACTGTCATCTCCTTTTGTTTATGCTTCAAGTAATTCTTAAAGTCTTTCTAGCCGTTAGAAAGCTTCTCAATCAGAGTAGCAGCCTAGAATGATTCACTCAAGAACATTCCCTCTGCATAGATTTCGTGCAGAATTACTTGGAACCCTTGGACTTGATTGATGACGGTTTTTTAGTCCACCATCTTGAAGTCCAGAAACTAGCCAATAACAAATTTCTTTACCCCAGCATCCTCAGTCTTGTACTTCCTGTCCAAAGCATCTCATAACTCCTTTGCCGACTTCTTGGCATAAAACACGTTGAAAAATGAATCTGCCAAGCCATTCAAAACGTAGTTCCGGCAAACACTACAAGAAATTGCATTTTTCGCAACGCAACAAAATATGTTGCTAAAAGGGAAAATTCGTTGGCAAAGAGTTTTGCCGACACACAAAGCTACGTTGGCAACCCGTAGCCAAAAGTGAGTTGGCAAAAGTTTTTGCCGACAAAATTATGATTGCGTTGGTAAAAGTAATGCCTTTAGCGACGAACATAGTCGTCGCTAAAAGCCTCCATCTATCGTCGGCAATTTACCTTGCGTTGGTAAAAGTCATTCAAATATGATGATTGTGTGGCACTTTTCGCGACACAAATTTGCATGGGCAAAAAATATACTTTTAGCAACAACATATGCGTCGGCAAAAGTAAACTTTTGGCGACACATTTACGTCGGTAAATGTTGCCATTTGCCGACGATTTGTTTGTCGCTAAAGCTTTACTTTTGGCAACGACAAATTGTCATTGGCAAAAAATACACTTCCACCAACACAATATGAGTGGGGAAAAGTAACTTTTAGCGACACATTTACATCGGTAAATGTTGCCATTTGCCAACGATTTGGTTGTCGATAAAGCTTTAGTTTTGCAACGACAAATTGGCATTGGCAAAAAATACACTTTTAGCAACACAATATGAGTGGACAAAAATAAACTTTTAGCTACACATTTATCGACAAGTTATTTGTCGAGAAAGCTTCACTTTTTAACAATGACAAATTTGCAACGGCAAAAATAATTGAAACTCATTTATAATTTTTTAAAAGATTTACAAATTTACAAGAGGCATCCCTCAGGCACCACTATAACAAACTAATAACATGGATATGAAATCACACAAAATACCCCCTCCATACCCCCTCCATACCCTTCCAGCCAAAACACCAGCAGTTGCCCGAACTTACACCTAATGACAACCCCCATTAATGAAAACCTGATCTATTACAGATTGGACAAAAAGTCCTGCACCCTTCCAAACATCAACAACACGAGCAAACATCCAACAACAACACAGCAGCACCTCATCGTAACAAACACCATCATAGCAGCATCACCACAACATCTCAGCAACATCACAGCAGCACCAGAAGAATAGCAGATCAGCAAACTGATTCAACACAAATCATCAGCAGTACAGAAAACCATTTCAACTCGGCAGTGTAATGAGTAAAAGTGTCACATGAGTAGAAGTGTCATATGAGTAGAAGTGTTAGTGCTTCTTGCATTAAGGTCTGGTTACTTGTTAGACAGATTTGAATTAGACATAAATTCAGCAAATAGGAAAACAAAAGCATGAAAGGAGTAGCCTACTCCACAAGGGTGGCTTGAGATACACACACAAGTCAACAGGGAATTTCCACACTGGCTCTTTAATTCCAACTCTAAATTCATAATCAAGCAGGGGCCTCTTTATGTGGACACTAGTAAACCATAATGAGAAATAAACTTTCTAAAAATTACCCCATTTAGAGACTGTAAAATATTCAAAATCTACCAAAATAAGTAATTCTAAACAAGTAATTGGCTGGATTACAGCCCAAGAAAAGTCTACTAACCAACACACAAACTATAGCAAAGAAATCCCTAAAAATAAAATACATCCAGAACATTCTGAAGCTCCTAATAGGGGACTAACAAATTCTAATGAAGAATAAAATGAAGACTCATAAATAAACAAACTTCATACTAACTAGACAAACTTGACATTATTTGCTTGGGATTTGTCCTCTTCTACTTACTGCTTCTGCATCACAATGTCACACATTCATGTGAATAATTGGGGCTTATGTTTTCAATGAAAGAATTGAGATTTCAACTATATTACACTGAAAATCAATTGTGAGAACAAGATGGAAAAATTTGTTACTAGCAACGTGGTCAAGCAAGACGAACTCAACACTGGAAACAGTTTTGAGGCATGAGAGTTAAATAATAGAAAGGCAGTTTTAGCTCCTGAGACATTTACGTAAGATTTTTCTACAACATTAGACCTCAGAACTTAAATCTGTTTTCTTATGTTGTAGAGCTTTTAAAAAAATTACCTTTGGATACTTCAGCTGGAGAGCTCCCAATCAAGCCACCCTCATTTGCAAACCGAGATAACATCTGTTCATACACCTACAATCCAAAGACAAAGCAACTACCATTAATTTTGAAGATATCTTATTTAGAATACTCCAAACAACCCCTTACTATTTGTAGACACCCCATTTTTGACCGTCCTCTAGACTCGGACGTCACCGTTGGAACACTCGGTGATTATCCATGTTTGTGTTCGTTTGGAGATTCCCGGAGTTCTCGGCTACGTGCGCCTTGCCTCAGGACCTCCGAACTCGACCGTTTGGTGTTTGGTTTTGCACCAAACACTTGTGTTTTGCCTTGGGAAGGCAGGGAATGCTTTGTGAGGCATCCCCACATACCGCCGGCTGTGGCTAGAGGCCACCGACTGGCTGGTGTGGCCACCGGCACTATATTGTGCCGGTCGGCACCCTTTTTGGCAAAATGACCATTTTGCCCTGCCGACCACTTTACAGCTATTTTTGGAGATATTTTCAGACAGCTTTCTGGTGTTTGTTTCCCCTCCATACACGTGTATAGAGGGATGAGCCCTTTTGATGCCTTAACTTGTAAGTTTTGGGGCCTATACAAAGGAAGCCTCTTCTCTTGGCTCAAGGGTTAGAAAAAATTAGAGAGTTAGACATTCTAGGAGAGGGAGAAGCTCTGGTTTTAGGTTAGGTTTTGTGTATCTATCCTATCTCTCTCTTTCTTTCTTGTTTTGTACACTAGGTGTTTGTGCCTTACTATTGCACATCAACACCTAGTGTTTCACCTTCCTCTTGGAACTGAGGTGCTAAGGGCTTGTTCTTGGTGTTCTTGGCTGGTTTGAAGCTCAAGGAAGCAACAACATCAACCTTTGTGAAGGTGGTCATCAAGGGTAAGAAACTAATCATTTTTACCCCATTCTTGCATTCCATTTTTGCCTAGCTTAGAGTTGTTTTTGTGCTTAGTGTTTAACACATAAAAGTTCTGATTTTTAACCCTCTTTATTGTTTATCAAGAGTGTTTTGCACTTTGGGTAGGTTTGACCACCCTTAGGCCTTGAAAAGGGTACTTTTTGTACCATTTTGTGAGAGATCCGAGACTTTGGTACTTGGGCCTCTCCCCCACTGAAATCTTGAGGGATTTCAGTGGTGGAGCTGGTGCCTTGAAGTCTCCAAAAGAGAGGGCCACCCCCTCTCCCTGATGTCCTTGAAAAGGGCAAGTTTAGGCCTCCAAAGGAGCACTATGTTTGGTTGTGTTTTGAGCATGTCTTGGTTGTTTTTCATGCTTATATTGCCATGATTAAACTCTGTTTTAAGTTGGTTTTAGTACTCTTTGCATGATTTGCATAGTCGCTTTGTAATGCCTTAAAATTGCCCTAACATGCCTAGCTTGTGTGCCTTAGCTTCTAGCATGTTTTAGGCTTAGATCCATGAAGCTTGTATGCTTATTTTGGCATGTATGAGGTCTGTCCATAGTCATTTTGGTCAATCTTAGCATGCTTAATATAGCCTCTTTGCATTGGGCTTGTTGGCCTTAAGAGCATGAGTGTGTAGCATGCCTTGCTTGCTTCATTTTTGATGGTTTGGAACCATTCCATATGCTATTTCAGTCCCTTTGGTATGCTTGTATGCTTGCCTTAGTTGCCTCTTTAATGCTTTAAAAGCATGTGTTGGATGCCTCATGTTTTGGCCATTTTGCATGCCCTTGATTTCAAGCCTCTTAGATGCCATCTAAGTGGTCCTTTGGGCCTAATTTGACATGCTAAAACTCTGTTTTTAGTTGTTTAATGCATGCCATAATTGCCTTGCATAAGTGTAGTTCAATGTTTCATTGGGTTGCCTGAAGTACTTGAGCCATTTGTTGCATGTGTAGCTTGCTTCATTGGCATGATTTGGCATCATGCTTAGCATGATTTTCAGAGCTTTATAATGTGTACTCATTGCCCTTGTTTGGTGTCTCCAAGTGTGCTTGGGGGTTGCCATGTTGGTGCCTAAGTGTTGGACCGTAATTGCATGCATGTGTGTGTGTATTTTAGCCTCCTTTTTTTGGGCACTTTAGCCACTGATTTTAGGCCTATTTGAGTTGCCTAAGTCATGTACAAGATCATCATTTAATTGGTTTGCATGCTTGTCTTGAATGTTTGCTTGAACCCTTTGCATTAGTATGTTGCATAGCCCATGTTGCATGCCTAGTTGACATGCTTAGGGTTGCATTCGCATTGTGCATGTTAAGCCTCTTGAAGTCAAGTATGATAGAGGTTTAGCACCCTTGTTTGATTCTTTGCATTGCATGCATTTGAAATCAAAGTTGCATTCTTGGTTCTTAGGGCCATCATGCATGGAAATGCGCGATTGGTGGCCCGGGAATCGAGGCACATGCCCCTTTGAGTCAATAACATGATAAGGGGTGTGTATAGTGCATAAATACCTTGAATCACATTGCCATGCATGTTGTTGTCCTCTGCTGCTGTGGGTTGCAGGTTCTGCAGGTGTTAAGTGCCGGCCGGCACTATTTAGTGCCGACCGGCAGTCAAGTTCCAGCCGATAACTTCATCTAGTGCCGGTGGCCTCCTTCTTCAGCCGGTGGTGCTCTACCCCAGCCGGTGGTACTCCCCAGTGCCCTGAGAGGCACTCCTGGGACTTTGGCAATTTTCAGGGGAGGATAGCAGGGGAAACAGAGGCAATCCGTGCATGGCAGTGCGATTCCGAGCCAATTCCGAGCGCGCGCTGCATTTGAGCCCTCTTCCCGAGGCGGTTTATTGCTTTAATTAGATTAATTAATTTATTTGATTAATTTAGTGAAATTTGTAATATTTTAATTAGCTTGCGTGGTTAATTAATTTGTATATTCTTTTGGTCCCTCCGAGCGAGGGCAAAATTATAATAAGTGTGTGTGAGTGGGCGTATGTCTTCCAAACCCCCATTTCTTTCTATCCCTTTTATTTACCTGCTTACGATGGTAGATTAGGGCACGTCTATTTTAGCATACCTTATGCAATGCATGCGTGCATTCATGCACTTGTTTACATGCACCGGGCTCGGTACATCATACAAACCGCATTGCAATTTTCAATTCCAAATTGAATACGTTCTATTTGCACATTTCATATGCCATGTTTAGGGTTAGCCGAGCCTACTCTAGATTGCATCTATGCCTGTGTTGCATTAGCCACTTAACATGAACCAGGTCATGCATGTTTGCTAACTAGTTCCTTGTATTTGGCACGGAGTACGATGTAAGTTTTTACGCTTTAGCATAGCACATGAGTGTGAATGCTAACATGACAGTATAATTGCCATGCGGCTAAATGCTTATGTGATATTACTGTTTGAATGCCTATGGGTGAAGGTTGGATTGCGTGAGTTGGGAATACTCATTGAAATCCGTGTTTTAGCCTACTCGCGAGTAGCAATTTCAAACTGTTTTTCCAAACAAGACGGATATGCAATGCTTATTTCCAAATTAGGCGATCTAGTCTATACTTTTGTGTTGTGCGCATCACATAGTAATTCTAGGCTAATAATTGGTATAAGAACACATAACGTTTTCAAAATCGGATATCACGGTTAGTAGAGGCCGGTCTTCGGACCGGGCGAAAGGGGGTGCTCATAGCTGACCTTCCCCGATCGTACCCAAGCTCCCGAGCCGAGACATTTGGTGATGACGGACACGTGGCCTTCGGCACCGAGTCAGGGTTTCCTGAATTTCCCATTAAAAAATATTTAGGTGGCGACTCTGTAATCTGGCAAAGCAGTCCATGTTTGTCACTACTTTTCAAAAAATCTGTTTTTCTTCAAAACGATTTGCCAGAGTTGGACTCTTTGGTTCAGATTTAGAACCGCAACAAACAAAAGGAGAGTCCGAGCTGTAGCGAGGTCCCCCGCGGGCGTTGTTATAGTTTCTGGCGACTCTGTTGGGGATATTTAGAGAGCTTGACTCGAACTCGTGATATCCTGTTTTGATTTCATGTATGTGTCTCTTTGCATTGCATGTGCATTGGTGCGCCTAGGACACCGTGTTGGCCATCTGCTATTCCTGAGCGGTTTGCTGGAGGCTTGTCTTGTCAAGGCATGACCATAAGGCTGACCGATTGCGGGCTCTGCCAGTATGGGAACACAAACCCCGGTTTTACCGAGGCACCCTTTTCGACCATTCGACCTAGTGCATATTCGGAATCCATAGTGACCATTCCAAACTAGGACAGGTTGCTTACCCGATTTTAGGTTGTTTGAAACCGCTGTGTGCGTAGTAAAACCCTAGCTCCTGACAAAATAGGACAGGGAAACCCTACCCCAACATAGGGGTGTATTGGCTCTCATTTACCTGCTATGTGCTTTTAGAGTGTATCTCTACAGGGAATGCACACACCAGTTTGCAAATTTGAATATCGGGCCTGAGGGTACCAGTATCAGCATCTGTGAGAATCAGTTGTATCTGTGGGTATCAGTTCAGCTTTGAACAGTGATTTTGGGGAGTAGTGATCAGTATTGAGCACAGTCATTCCGCTATGCTCATATCCGTTTCAGTAAAGTTGAGCTGAGTTGCTGTCTGTTTTCCCTTTTGTTAGGTAGTCTTGGAACCATAGCTTCAGAAGGCTCCACTATCCCCCAGGTACATTGGATTTGTGCTGATAGACTTTGTCAGGTCAGAGACTCAGTTCAAGGGTAATCAGGGCCAGAGAAGGTGTAGACGTCCCCGAACGCCCCGGGAGGGTTAAGTCCCGTTCTGTTCATATTGGGGTTACTACAGTTCAAGGAATCAAATGTCACGGTTCTTAATCTTGAACCAAAGAGTCCAAATCCGGCAAATCGTTTTGAAAACAAATTTTTTGAAAGAAGTGCCAAACATGGACTGCTTCGCCAGATACAGAGTCGCCACCTAAATGTTTTTTTTTAATGGGAAATTTAGGAAACCCTGACTCGGTGCCAAAGGCCACGTGTCCGTCATCACCAAAGTTGCCTCGGCTCGGGAACTTGGGTACGATTGGGGAAGGTCACTTCGTGAGCACCCCCGCTCGCCCGATCAAAGATCGGCCTCTACTAACCATGATATCTTATTTTGAAAACATTGTGAGTTCTTATTCCGGTTATTAGCCTAGATTACTATGTGATGCGCACAGCAAACAAGTATAGACTGGGCCGCCTGAATTGGAACAAAACATTTCATGTTTGTTTGTTTGAAAATGGTTTGATGGTGCTACCCGCAGGTAGGCTAAGACGCGGATTTGCCACCCTCAGGTGGGCTTAGAAAACATGATTTTGCCACTATCTGGTGGGCTTAAAAACAAACATTTGATGAATTGTCCAATCCAAGTAACTCAACCTCCACCCACAGGCATTCAAGGCAGTTATCACATAAGCAGTTAGCCTCGTGGTAAACATGCTATTCATGGCAATCACTTACACGCATGCAAGGATGCTAAAGCATAAAAACTCACCGAGTACTCCAAGCCAAAACAGAAAATCTGATTAGAAATCATGCATGATCCTAAATATACAGAGATGCCTAATGCAACACATGCAATAATGCAACTATAGCAGGCTCGGCTATTCTAAATATGGCATATGGAATGCTACAACTAACATATACTCAACTTGGAATTGAAATACAAATGTAGTTTGTGTGATGCGCCGAGCCCGGTGCATGCAAAACAGATGAATGATGCAAACATGCTGTCATACTGTATGCTAATTGAAATATGCCCTATATCTAACCATCATAAGCGGGTAAATAAAAGGGAAGAAAGACGTGGGGTTGGAAGACATACATCACACTCACCCACACTTATTACAATTATGCCCTCGCGCAGAGGGTCCGAATAAATAATAATACAGTCCGAAATAAAAGAATATTACAGATTCCTAATTAAATTAACAGATTAAACTAAGAAAGCTTTAAAATTGGCTTGCAAGCCAGGGGCTGCCTTGCTTCGTTCCGGATAATGAAATGATGTATGCTGGGCTGCCTTGCGCGGAAATCCACTGGGATGCCCAATTAGCCTCTGCTTGCAATGTTTCTCGAAATGCGCGCCAAACTCCGAAAAGTTGCTAATTCCTTATTTGCTGCAACAGAGAGCAGGAAAAGGGCATAGCAATGTATTTCACAAATATATGCATGCCTCGATTCTCGTGCCATCAATCACGCATATCGATGCATGATGGCCGAGGAGCCGGATTGCACAACTCAATATAGGATGAATGCATATGAATGCTACAACAAAACCTAACTCCATCATGGGTAATCCGGAGTGTCGGTGACTTGGGAATTGAGACCCGTTCCGTCACTCGGAGTATGAAACGTGCCTCGTTTCCCGTGCCTGGGCTAACTCCTATCTCGAACACGATGCAATATGCATGATATGCATGAATGTAACTAAAATACAATCCTAGCATGCATAATGCTATGAAAATGAGATGCCTCGAAATGCATGCACGCGGGCGCGCAAACCGAGGCATTTATATGAAATCATGAAATGGCATGAAATATGCAAATGGAATGAGACTAAGATGAGATGCCTCGAAATGCGTGTCCACGGGCACGCAAACCGAGGAAATGGCATACGGAATGCAACAGATCTAAAATGGCATACGGAATGCAGAATGGACTTATACCAACATGAGAGGACCTCAGCCACACTCACACGGGAGGCCGTAAGATGAAAATAAGCTGCCTCGAAATGCGTGCCCGCGGGCGCGCAAACCGAGGCAATGTCATAAAAGCATGAAATGGCATGAAAATGCAAATTGGGCTTACACTAACATGAGAGGGCCTCAGCCGCACTCACATAAGATGCCATGAGATGAAAAAGGGGTGCCTCAAAATGCGTGCACACGGGCACGCAAACCGAGGCGGTGACATACGCAATGCAAATGACATACGGAATGCAAATTGGGCTTACACTAACATGAGAGGGCCTCAGCCGCACTCACATAAGCTGCCGAGAGACAAAAATGAAGTGCCTCGAAATGCGTGCACACGGGCACGCAAACCGAGGCATGGCCCTAAGGCACAGAAATGACATGCGAATGAGATGTGACATATGGCATATGGAAAATGCCAATTTCAGCAGCTAAAATGATGCACAAATAGCCCCCGAATTATGACAAAATTACACCCGATGCCCGAAATGCGATGTAATGCACCCGAAATGGCCTACAGCCCTACTAAACATGCATAATTGACACATGACATGCAAAATAGTAGCAAGGCAGCCCCTAAAATAACATTTTTTCAGTACAAAGCAAGGCTAAACAACAACCACAAGTATGGCAAAATTAGCATGCAAAAATGGGGAAAAAAAGGGGAATTACAAAGCAAGTAGTATATACAATGCTCAAACCAAAAAAAACAGTTATACAACATTAAAGAGGGACCAAAAATATGCACATTTATAAGAGATAACATCCCCCAATTCAGTAGGTAGATAGGCTAAACATAGCATGCAAAATAATGAGCCAACAAAGGCTATAACAGGAGGTACCAAAAGGATGCATCAAACAACTTTGGACCCTTGACAAAACATGAATAATGGGTCATTTTAAGATACTTTCTAAGCCTGATGAAGGCTGAAAACAGAAGCTAAGCAAGCCTAACAAAGCATGCAATTTTACGGAATCAAAGATGGTATTACATGATGTACCAAAAACATGCACCAAATGGCCTAAGACCCTTAACAAAACATTATTAGAAGGACAAAACAAGGCTCTTTCCAGGCCTGATGAAGGCTGAAATCAGAAGCTAGATAAGCTTAAAAAGGCATGCAAAGTGGGGTCAAAGAGAGATATAAAGGAAAGTGTAACATGGAGACCCCAAACCAAGTTTATCCCTTCTACAATAATGTATAGGGACACAAAATAAGCTCAATCTCAGTTAATGGAATGCTCAAAATCAGACTTCAAATAGGATAAAGAAACCATGCAATTTTACGGTAAATTGAAAGAATTACAAAGCAAGTGCATGATAGAACCACCAAACATGGTTGAGCCCTTCTTCAATGTTGAAGAGGGGCTCAAAATAGGTCCACTCACAGTTTATATCAGGCTCGAAAATGGATCACTCATAATCCAAACAAAGCATGCAAAATATTGGCATAAAGAGTGATACTGAAGGAAGAGCATGATAGAAGTACCAAATAAGGTTGAGCCCTTCTACAATGTTGTAGAGGGGCTCAAAATAAGCACAAAATCAGTAGGGGTCAGAGCCCAAATCAGTGAGCAAGTAGGGTAAAGATTTGAAGCAAAATTGTGCAAGAAAAAGGGAAATAATGACTTACCCTTGAAGATCAGTCTTTTAGGGCTTCTTGGCTTCAATTTGTTGCTTCTTAGCCTCTGGAAAATACTCCTTTGCTGCTGAAATGGAGGTAGTGATGGTGAGGCTTAGGGTTGATGAAGGAATGAGCTAGAAACTTAAGGAATTTTGGAGCTTTTGGCTATGGAAATGGAGGCAAATGGCTAAGGGTTCTTGAGGTGAAATCTTGTAACCTTAACAAAGGAGGAGCTCAGCCCTTTAAATGGGCAAGAAAGGGGTGTAAAAGGGGAGGGAAATGCACCCAAGCTTTCCCTCCCAAAATATCCCCCGGAGGGCTGAGATATTTTGAAAAACAGCTGGACAGCTGTAAAGGGCTCAAAAGGAGAAAGCAGGCCGGCCAGGTACCTTTCTTGAAGGTGGCCGGCCGGCCACCCCAACTGGTCAGCCAGCCACTCCCTCTGGCCGGCCGGCCATGGCCAAAAATGAAGTCAAAAATTGCTGGCCGACCACCACACCTTGGTGTCCTCCCAGGTGTGCAGAACAAGGTTCCAAGGTTGGAATTTGGCAACTCTGAAACAGGAGTCACAACATTGGACTTGAAGGAGAGGCTCAAAAATGAAAAAACAATTACTGGCCGACCACCACTTTTTGGTGTCCTCCCATGTTCCCTCATCACAGATATGTGGTTGTGGTTGGAAGAAAATGGCCCTAGGGTGTTCAACATTAGCCCGGAAGTGAGAAAAACGGGCGCCGGCGGAGCGAAACTGGTTTTCTGAGATAATTGCTGGCCTCCCACCCTCCAGTGATCTTCCTGGTGCTAAAACAGAGGGACCTGCCAAAATTGAACAAAAACTAATGCAAAATGAATGCTCGGGGGCCAAACCGCGAGGTTCGGGGCCCGAAAACCGGCTGTAAGCACCGAAAGTGGCATTCAGCCACGAAGTGGGCATCTGAGGCCCCAGTGTCCCTCGGTATGATAAAACAGAGGCACTTGCCAAAAATGAACAAAAACCGATGCGAAATGAATGCTCGGGGGCCAAACCGCGAGGTTCGGGGCCCGAAAACCGGCTGTAAGCACCGAAAGTGGCATTCAGCCACGAAGTGGGTATCTGGGACCCCAGTGTTCCTCGTATGATAAAACAGAGGCACTTGCCAAAAACCGGAGGAATCGGAGATGGTTGGGCGGTCCCGAACCGAGGCACACGGCCTGACGGCTCCGAAAACCGGGAACCGGGCTCCGAAATGGGCAAAATGGCCTACGGCCACGAAAAGTAGCCCACGGCCACCGAGAGATAGTCTACAGGACTACTCCCTTCCCTCAGGAAAGAAAACAGAGAAAACCGAGTCTGGTTCGCAAACCGAGGCAAGGCACAGAAGAGGGTTCGGAAGTCCGGAGGCAGGGCGCACGGCCGCGACTCTGAGACTTCTGAACGAGCACAGTATGCAACATCACCGAGCGCTCAATCGGTGACGTCTGAGTCTTAAGGTCGGTCAAAAATGGGGTGTCTACAGTTGCCCCTCTTTGACAGAACTCGGAAGTCATAACAATGACGAGAGTGAATGTCAAAGCCCAGAGACGACCCATTTTTGACAAGGCCGAAGACTTAGACAATCATACAAGATGAAAAAAGAGAGTGTGCCCGCAGGCGTGCCCGCAGGCAGAGGGGCAAAATGCAAATGACATGCACAGAGCCAGGTGATCATGCAAGTGCAGCAAGCTGTAATGAAGCAAGTATTGACAAATAGATGCAACAGTTTTAAGCAAGAATGCAAAGCAACAACTACATTTCATGCAGTTAGGAATGCGGAGAATCATTCAATTCTCGTCGCGTCTCACACGGAGAAGATACGATACCTGCGCGATTCGTCTGGTCGCACCAGCCTCAAATGAACCGTACATACAATATCGTGCCTGCAAAAGAGAGAAATTCAACAAGAACAATATGCTAACAACATATATTCAATGTGATCCCTATGATTCTGAAAGTCTGACACACGCAGTGTCGGCGGGTGAACGCATCGCAATGCGAGAAAAGATAATGCGTGACAACGCATGCTCAAGCATAGAAGTATGGTACACCAAGAAATCATGCATGACAATGCGAAATGTTCATGAGAATGCAAATTATAGCCAAACAATGCAAAACGAGCACAAATCAGGGTGCCCGTTTGTTGCGAAACAATGAGCAAGAAAACGCGCATTTCGGCGAACGGCCTCGGTTTCACCTCCCGGAGAGGTTACAACATGTTCAAAAAGGATACACCTTGATTTTGATGAATAATGATGAGACACATATCAGAAATTGCAGCTAAAGTTCCAACGGAGCAATTTCGCGCCAGAAAGTGCACTTTTCTCGAACTTTTTCAGGTCCCGGGAACTCCGATTTTCCTCAAAATTTGCAGAGAGGTAGGGGAGGGGTGGGGACCATGGTCGGCCAGCCATTGCCCTAGGAGAGGCCATCGGCCAGGGGGGAAAAAGCAAATGGCCGGCCAGCCAGGAAAGGTGGCCGGCCGGCCACCTGCCAAAAGCAGGGGCATTTTGGTCATTTCGGCAATTTCTATATATATGCTTGCCCATTGCCTCCGAAATCACACCCCCAAGTGTGAAATTCTCTCCTCTTGCTTCCCAAGCCATTTTCTCTTTCAGATCTGCATTTTATACGCGCCCCTCGGCCTTCCACGCAAGTTGTTTTCGCGAAATCCTTCAGATTTAAGCACTTTGAGCCGACTAAAATTTGATTTCGGAGCTTCTCTTCTCATTTTCACCACCTGAGGTAAGTTTGTCTCAATATTTGGAATATTTTCTCGGGAGTTGACTTTTGTTGACTTTTTATTTCCGGGAGTTGACTTTTGTTGACTTTTTCCAATTTTGGCTCATTTTGCTCATTTTTGCTCCTTTTTGCAGATTTCTCGAAATGGCAGGCCATTTTCCTTACGGCGGAGGTCCGGTGCCGGAGATGATTTCGACATTATGGCATTGCCCCCGAGGGTCCGGCCTTTCATTCCCGATCGATATGCTCCAGCGGTACATAGGCTTCCGCGAGCCGTTTTTCGTCATTTCACCGATTTCAACGATCGGGTACCGGGGATCTTCTTCTGCGAGAGCCGGAGCAGCACCTCTCTCATGATGCGCGAGAGGTATTTTACTTTATTCCCGCATTTCTGTGCATTTTGTAGCTTTGCCATGCTTAAACACACAGTTAGCTTATGACATAGTACTTGCATCCTGAGCATGTGACTTCACTTGAATTTTGAACACACTTGACTGAGTTGTGAACACAACACTTGTAAGTTGAACACACGGCTCAAACATTGATTCACCGAACACACAGCCCGAGTTGAAAATGAGCACACAGCACATACTGACTAAGAGTTGAACACACAGCCCAAACTCTGATTTTCTGAAACACACAGCCCAGATTTGAGTGAAACACAGCCCACTGATTAAGAGTGAACACACAGCCCAAACTCTGATTTACTGAACAACAGCCCAGATTGAAGTGAACACACAGCCCACTGATTAAGAGTAGAAACACGTCCCAAACTCTGATTTACTGAACACACAGCCAGATTGAAGTGAACACACAGCCCACTGATTAGAGTGACACACAGTCCCAAACTGATACTACACAGATTTGAGTGAACACACAGCCCAACATACCAATTTACTGAACACGCAGCCCAGATTTAGTGAACACGCAGCCCACTGATTAAGAGTAGAACACACAGTCCCAAACTCTGATTTTCTGAATGCACAGCCCAGATTTGAAGTGAACCCACAGCCCTCTGATTAGGATTTTGAACACGCAGCCCAAAACTCTGATTTACTGAACACGCAGCCCAGATTTAGTGAACACATAGCCCACTGATTAAGAGTAGAACACACAGTCCCAAACTCTGATTTACTGAACACGCAGCCCAGATTTGAAGTGAACACACAGCCCACTGATTAAGAGTAGAACACACAGTCCCAAACTCTGATTTACTGAACACACAGCCCAGATTTGAAGTGAACACACAGCCCACTGATTAAAGTAGAACACACAGTCCCAAACTCTGATTTACTGAACACACAGCCCAGATTTGAAGTGAACACACAGCCCACTGATTAAGAGTAGAACACACAGTCCCAAACTCTGATTTACTGAACACACAGCCCAGATTTGACGTGAACACACAGCCCACTGATTAAGAGTAGAACACACAGTCCCAAACTCTGATTTACTGAACACACAGCCCAGATTTGACGTGAACACACAGCCCACTGATTAAGAGTAGAACACACAGTCCCAAACTCTGATTTACTGAACACACAGCCCAGATTTGACGTGAACACACAGCCCACTGATTAAGAGTAGAACACACAGTCCCAAACTCGATTTACTGAACACACAGCCCAGATTTGACGTGAACACCACCCACTGATTTTTTTTCTGAAATTTGAACACGCAGCCCAAATAACAAAATTACTGAACACGCAGCCCAGATTTTTGCACACAGCTCATTCACTTCATTTGCACACAGCTCATTCACTTCATTTGCTGATACATGCATTCATTCTAAATGCAGGCTGGCTCTCGCACAGTGCGAGGATATGGCTCCACTGCCGCGAGGGAGTGGTATGCTGAGCTTCCGGAAGCTGTCCGGGACTTGGTTGACTTTGCAGGATTCGGACCATTCTGCAGGGTTATCTCATGTCTTATCAGTAGGACATTGTTTGCTGCTCTGGCGGAGAGATGGTGGGACACCACCAATTCTTTCCATTTCTCTGCCACCGGGGATATGACTATGACCCCACTGGACTTCGCTGTACTCACCGGCCTAGACGTAGGCGGTGGACCCATTCCCTACGACGAGGATATGAGTGAGTGGGAGGCTGCTTGGATTTATCTATTGGGGGCTCGCCCACCTGTAGACAGAGTACCGGGAGGGTCCGGTATACTTGGTTCTCTTCCCATTTCCGGCGGCCACAGATGGAGCCTGAGTCTCCCGAGGAGGTCGAGCAGTATACCCGTGGTTTCCTCATGTTCCTCTTTGGCACCACTCTGTTTGCCGATAGAGGGAACATGGTCGGGTTGTATCTCTTGAGTGCTCTGGTAGACCTATCACAGGTCGGTCAGTATGATTGGGGCGGCGCTGCCTGGCTACCCTTTATTGTTATATGAGTGCAGTCTCTCGTGGGCGGGGGGACTTACTCGGCGGCTACTGGAGAGCCTGGGAGGTACATTCTGTCCTCTTGATTTACATTTTTGCTCCTCATTACTTGTTCATTGCACACACGGCGCACTTTGCATTCTGTATTCTGCCTTTAGCACTTTGTATTCACATTCCGCACTGCTTTTCTCAGCTATGGGTATATGCATATTTCCCCACATTAGCCCCGGAGATGGAGGTGGCAGGACCTCCTATGACTCCGTTTTCATTGATGTTTGAGGGCGAGCACCTATCGAGGCCTCGAGAGACTCTCTTCTCTCTGCGACAGTACTTCGACACCGTGCGCGCGACAGAGGTATTTCAGAACTCTCAGTTCCTTTCATTTTCATCTTTGATCTGCTTTGTATTTCTTGATTTCTGATTGATTTGTACACTGGTTATCCGCAGATCACCTGGCAGCCCTGGGCAGTCTTTGGCGACGATCTCGAGAATCAGTACCCCGGAGGGTCGACTAGTTCCCAGTATAGGTTCCTGCTCGAGGGACCAGTCGGCAGGGCTTGGTTTCCTGGGGGAACGCTTTCAGCGTCAGGTGTGGGGGTATGAGTCTCAGGACCCTCCTGCTGTGCCTCCACCCACTATGCGGACTGCCGACAGGCTATCTACTGAGGAGGTCACTAGGGACATGCAGGGCACCGATGCTTTATTACATCTCATTGAGGGGAACTACGCCACCTATCGCCGCATATATCTGATGTCCCCCTTGACGGGAGTACGGGCTCCACCACTGAGGCCCACTGGCGCACCATCTTCGAGTCGTGCCCGTGCTGCAGACATCCCTTCTTCTAGCAGGGCTGGTGCATCTAGAGGTAGAGGCAGTTCGATTCCTCCGATCCCTCCGACTCTCGATCATCCTGGATGGCCAGATATGCCGACTGAGTTGACGAGTTGGCAGTATGGGACTACTTCTCCGATTCCGATCCCTATGGAGCCTCCGATGCCTGGTCACAGATATGTCAGTGATCCTGACTCACCACCGGTATGTTCTACCATTTTTCATTTATCACACAGACATTTTGGCAGTTGCTTATTTATTGATGAGTTGAGCTTGTGTCTGCAGCCACCTCGGGAGTACATAGACCAGATGCTCGGGTGGTGGCCTCACTTGAGGGGATGGTCCTGCGTAGAGAGGCACAGATGTCCATCATGGGCTTCCAGGTACCCTTCATCTCTCTTGCATTTATCATATTTCTGTTAACATGCTGGTTTTGAGCATTCTGCTGCACTGATAGGCTGTGTAGAACACATCTGGCACACACCCCACTCACATACTGTACTTGCACCTGCTTTTTATGTTTGAACTGATGTATTGCACTTTTCATTTTCAGATGCCTCCCGTATATGCTCCGACACGAGGCGGGCCACCCGGGCCTTCTCAGAGAGGTCGAGGTGTAGACCTACTCGAGGTACTGGGCCGCGAGGAGCTGGGCCATCCAGGCCTTACCGAGGAGCTCGAGGAGCAGGGTCGTCACGCAGACGCAGGGCACCCATTGTCGAGGATGAGGAGGAGGAGGTCGCAGACCGTGTGTCAGAGACATCTCCTGGGGAGGGAGGCTCCGGTCTTGGTTCCGGGAGCGGAGGCGAGGCCGAGGGGATCCGGAGGATGACAGCTCTGATCCGGATGGTGATGATGGTGCAGAGGTTATCCCACAGAAGAGGATGAGAGGGCCTCCTCCTTCCCGTTCCCGAGGATACTGATGTTATTTCCTGCTTTATTTTACTTTTTAGCTAGTAGTTTGTAGCACTTTGCACATTGTTAGGCAGTTTTATTTTCTGTAAAACTTGTACCTTTATTTGTTGTAAAACATGATGGAATGAAACAGCTTTTGAAAAGATGTTTGTATTTGAAATTCTTAGCATCGCATCGCATCGCATCATTTTGCACAAAAATGGAATTGAATGGAAATGTGCTTTGTATATTCACCAGGTCAGGTAATGAACCGACGCAACAAATTAAAAAAACCGACTCACTAAGAAATAACAGAATCTTAGCAAGTTTACAACTCGATAAGCAAAGTACAACAATGTTAACGACTCAATAAACAAGACTAACAAAATTGTGTAAACCAAAGGTAGCAATTCAAAACACAAAATGCGACAGCTCGACAAAACTTACAACTCGATAAACAAAACAACAACTCGATAAGCAAAAACACAACAAAGTGTACTTCGGACGGACAATCTGGATGATGGAACGCATCCAAAACTGAGAGAAATGGAGGCCTTCGACATCCCCGATGCGTAGAAATGCCTCAAACTCCTTTCCGGAGGGTAAAACAGGACCAATGCAGGGCCGAACACATTTTACATTTGGAGACTAGGGGGTGGCCGGCCGGCCATGTTTTGAATCAAAGGTGGCCGGCCTACTAGAATAGGTGGCCGGCCGGCCACCTCCCCCACAACCTCCAGAATTTTGACAAGTGTCCCTTGAATAGTGTTTCACCCTCCTATAAAAGCCCCATCCTTGGAACTTATTCATTTCATCATCGTTTCTCACAAAAATGGAGGCATTCCTTGTAGAAAATCTCACATCTTGGATTTCCTCTTTAAATGGCTCGGAGAAGTTGAATTTCCGGGGTTTCGGCTTGAATGCACTATTCACGTTGCGCCGGACTCCGCTACATCTTCCTTTCCTCCATGCCGCGGCGAGGTTTTGGAACCCGGTGACGCATGTCTTCAGCTTTGGAGGGCAAGAGGTATGTCCTACTTTTGAAGATTTTCAAGCCTTGATGGAATCCGAGCGAGGCGAGGAAATCTTGCCCCAGCTCAATTTTGGCTATGCCCAGGCCTTAGGGCGGATGTGCGGACTCAGCGCGCATGATGCTCGATCCCTGATTGGTAACGGAATGTTGGATATCCCAAGCTTGGTTTACCGATTCTCTGATGCTGGTGACCGCGGCGACCATCATTGGCAAGGCTTCCGGCAGCACGCCCTCTGCTTGTGCCTACTATCTCACTTTCTGTTTGTCTCGGGCTCCGGAGGCTAGCATCCGTTTGATTGAAGTCGCCCAGGTTTGAAAGAGGGAAAGAGTTGCATTGCCATGACTCTGGCCGAGACATTGATGGGTCTGGATGCCTTCTACCGTGGGGAGACAACCAGGTTTGCAGGGAGTCCACTACTGCTGCAGGTAATGTTTCCCACCTGACCTCACATGTATTTGCTCACATCACTCGGCCCTCAGGCTCGGTTTTTCTCACAAAACCCTTATCTTACTTTTCTCTCATCGCACATCTCTCTATTCTTTATTCTCTCATTTTTCATCCCTCCCCAGATATGGTTGATGGATAAATTGCAAGTTGTGGACTCTTGCCCTGCATACTCAGCTCGCGGCTACTTCTTTCGGCAACGCCTAGTCAATGCCCCTGATGAGAGCTGGTGGTTTGAATGGATGTGCAATTTGTCAGCCGAACGCATTGCTTGGCGCTGCCCTTGGCTCAATCTCCCGGCGATGAGCTACAGCATGTCTCGGCAGGTTGGGATTCGACTGATAGGCTTGACTCACTGTGCATTCTATTTCCCATTCCGCATTCTGCGCCAATTCGGCCATGATCAGACTTGCCCACCAGAGGGGATAGAGTATCCGGCTACATTTCCAGTTCGAGGCGCACAGTTGGCTCGGCAGGCCGCAGCGTGGAGAGTTAGAGAACTGCTGGCCCCTGCTCCCACTTTTAGTTGCACTTTGTCTGACGAGTGCTGGGATTGGCTCAACGAAGAAGCACAGGTTGGGCCCAGGTCGGCATCAGAGGCTTCAACTAGCTCTGGCAGGGGGCGCAGGGACACCTGACTTGACTATGCCCCAGATTTATTGCTTTACTAGTACTTTCAAGTTTTCTTCCTGAGTGTAATAAAAAGCAACTTCAATTGTATGCAAGAGCAAGTGAACTCTGTTTTGAAATCAATGAAATTGAAGGTTGTGGTACTGAAAATTCTCCGTTTTGGTCCAAAAATGGTCTTAGTTGTAAAAAGATTAATTTGAACAAAGTCAACTTTTATTAAAACTTTTCAAAACTATTTTCGATATGGATCAGAACTGGACACGCCTGAGATCTGTCACTGAGATGCACAACCCCGGATCCTAGCAACTGGAAAGTTGCCCCTAGTTTGAATGTACCGCAGCACTTCATTGCAACGGAAAGTTGCCCCTAGTCTGAATAGCACTGTACCGGAGATCACGATAAATGCTGATGAATAAAGATGACTGAGATGATCAAATGGACAAAGTTGATCGGGGAAAAGATTGTGGCTGAACTTCAAGACGAAGTTGCCTACGTATCCCAAAGATGGGAATCAAGCCTTACGTAGTTCAGGCTTAGGTTCGCTCGGGTATTTTCACTCTCCTTTTGCGCTCTAACTTTTGCCAAGGCCGCCCTTTGCGGGTTTTCAACCTTGCGAGCTCAGTTTTTATAATTTCAAATTTTCTATGCTCTGATTTTGCCTAGGTCGCCCTTTCGGGTTTTCGGCCTAGCGAGCCTCTCAGGGTAGTATTTCTTCAACTTGTCCATGTTGATCGGTTGGGAAAACTCTAAGCCATCTAGATCCATCAGAACCACAGCTCCACCAGACCAGATTGACTTGATGATGTAGGGACCAGTCCAATTAGGTCTGAACTTGCCCCTTGGGTCGTGGATGGGAGCTCGGTTGTCTTTGAGCACCAAATCTCCTTCTTTCAAATTCCTGGACTTAACCTTCTTGTTAAAAGCCCGGGCGATTCTACGTTGATAACTTTGGACGTGGTACAGTGCTTTCAACCTTCTTTCATCAAAAAGCATGAGTTCCTCAAATCTGCTCTGTTGCCAGTCTGCCTCGGCTATTTGACACTCGGCCAATACTCGTAATGACGGAACCTCAATCTCAATAGGTAGAACGGCCTCCATCCCATAAACCAATGAATACGGAGTCGCCCCAGTAGAAGTTCTGATTGAAGTCCTGTAGCCCCACAGAGCAAACGGCAGCTTATCTGGCCAGTCCCGATAGGTTTCCACCATCTTCTGTAGTATGCGCTTGATATTCTTGTTGGCGGCCTCAACTGCTCCATTGGTTTGCGGCCGGATAGTAGACGACTTATGAAAAGCCACATTGTATTTCTCCAACAAATCAATCACCTCCTTCTTGAAGTGGGAACCATTGTCTGAAACGATTTCATTTGGGACTCCGTAGCGACAGATGATGTTGTTTCTGATAAATTTGCTACATGCGAAGCCTTCAACACCGCATAAGATTGGGCCTCAACCCACTTTGTGAAATAATCTATCGCTACCAAGATGAACTCATGCCCATTCGACCCCTTCGGCGTAACTGCTCCGATTCACATCAATTCCCCAGACTGAAAACGGCCATGGCGAAGTCATGTTGTACAGCTTTGACGGCGGATGTTCATGCGATTTGCATGAATCTGACATTTGTGGCATCGCCGGACGAAACTAATACAATCCTCCTCCATGGTGGACCAGTAATAACCTGTCTGAGGATCTTCCGTGCCAACATTACCCCATTCATGTGTGCACCACATTCACCCCCGTGGATGGCTTCCATCAGACGCTTTGACTCTTCGGCATCAACGCACAGTTTATGCATTCCCAGATGACCCCGTTTATACAGTTTACCCCCGCAGATGATGAACTGAACTGCCATTCTTCTGATTGCCCTCTTTGTCTTTGGCATTCACCCCTGACGGGTATGCTTCTTTTCTAAGAATTCCAGATGTCGTAATACCAGGGTGTTCGTCCTGAACTTCATCTATGGCTGCAATCGACTCATAGGCAGGTGCAAATTTCTGGTCAATGATGACTGGACGCATTCGGACTCCACACGGGATGTCTATCATAGATGATAGAGTTGCTAAAGCGTCTGCGAACTTGTTGTTCTCTCTTAGTAGATGAGTAAAACTTAGCTTCTCAAACCGAGGAATCAGCAAATCCAAGGTCTGGTGATACATCATCATCTTTTCCTCTTTTACTTTCCAGTCTCCTTTAGCTTGAGACACAACAAGGTTCGAGTCCCCAATGACGTCCAACCGTCTTGCCCCTAGTTCCAGGGCTGCTTCTAAACCAGCGATGCACGCCTCGTATTCTGCTTCGTTGTTCGAGACTTTGAATCGGAGTTTGAAGGCTAGAGGGATACGGGAATCATCGGGTGCTATCAGCAACACTCCTATCCCATACCCATGTTGATTTGACGCTCCGTCAAAGTACATCGTCCAAGCTTCATCGTCGATATGCAGAATTGATTCATCTGGGAACAGGTACTCAACTGCTTCATCCCCCTCAACCGGGTGGTCGGCAAGGAACTCTGCCACTGCTCTTCCTTTTACTGACTTGCGCGTCACGTACGTGAGATCAAATTCGGAGAGCAACAGCAACCAACGAGCTAGCCTACCCGTAAGCGCTGGTTTCTCGAAGAGATATTTGATGGGATCAAGTCGTGAAACCAACATTACAGAGTGAGCTAACAGGTAGTGCCGCAGCTTCCTGGTAGCCCATACCAAGCTAAGCAAGCCTTTTCCAGCGGTGTATACCGGGTCTCATACTCCAGCATCTTCTTGCTGAGATAGTAGATGGCTCTCTCCACCTTGTCTTCTGATTCTTGTGCAAGCATGCAGCCCATTGTAGTTTCAGTTACTGACAGATACAAAATCAACGGTTTCCCTGGTTCTGGCGGTGACAAACACGGGTGGGTTCTGTAGATATTCTTTAATCTGTTCAAATGCAGCTTGACATCGGCCGTCCCATTGGAACTTCTTTCCTTTCTTCAGGAGACCAAAAAGTGGTTCACAAGTCAAGGTTAATTTTGAGATAAACCGTCTTATGAATTGCACTTTACCCAGAAAGCCTCGCACCTCCTTTTCAGTCCTTGGTGGTGGCATTTCTAAGATGGCCTTGATTTTGGAAGGATCGACCTCGATGCCTCTTTGTGTAATCAGAAACCCCAGCATTTTTCCCGCTGTAACACCAAATGTACATTTCTGAGGGTTTAGCCGCAACCGGAATTCCCTGATCCTTTGGAAAAACTTGTGCAAGGCGGTGTAGTGGCCCTCTCTTTCCTTGGACTTGACAATCATGTCGTCCACATACACCTCAACCTCTTTGTGGATCATATCATGTAGTATTGTGGTCGCGGCCCGTTGATAAGTAGCTCCAGCGTTCTTCAACCCAAACGGCATTACCCGGTAGCAGTATGTCCCCCACGGGGTGGTGAATGCAGTCTTTTCCTTCTTCGGGTGCCATCACTATCTGGTTGTATCCTGAGAAGCCATCCATGAATGAGAGCAATGCATGCCCTGCTGTGAAGTCCACCAACTCATCGATGTGCGGTAAGGGAAAGTCGTCCTTCGGACTAGCTTGTTCAAATCCCTGAAGTCTACACACACCCGGATCCTGCCATCTTTCTTCGGCACCGGAACAATGTTGGCCAACCAAGTCGGATACTCTGATACCAGCAGGAAGCCTGCGTCAATTTGCTTGGTGACCTCTTCTTTAATCTTAAGAGCCCAATCCGGGCGGATCCTTCTGAGTTTCTGCTTGACAGGTCGGGCCTCGGGGTCAAGGGGGATCCGATGCTGTACAATCTCAGGATCGATTCCAGGCATGTCTTCGTAGGACCACGCGAAAACATCTTTGAAATCTTTTAATAAAGCGACTAAGCGCTCGCGTTCCTCCGAAGACAACGTGGACCCGATCTGGACCAGCCGCGGGTCCTCCTCAGTACCAATGTTCACGGAAATGATTTCATCCATTAATGGCTTAACAAATCTCTCTTGCTCTTGCTCAATTAAACGTTGTAAAACCGGAGGAACTTCGTCCTCGTCGTTTTGATCAAAATTTTGAAAGTCTGAATTAATGCAATAAATCAAAGGCACAGAGAAATACTCGGAAACCACATTCACCTCATTCTCATTAAGTACATCCAAATCGTCCAATTCTTCTGTTACAACAGACTCAAAAGAAAAGGAAAAAGACGACCTGGACAGGACTGTGGCATCCGGGTTAACATCCCCAGGAGTACCAGACTCAGACTCAGTCGAGCTGGAACCTGATTCCGACTCACAGGACTCGGTGGAATCAGATTCCGGCTCACTACCTGACCCGGAACTGCTGGACAAAATCCCTCCTCGTACTGCCAAATGAGAGAGGGTGCGATTGATGCATCCAAGATAGCTGCTGGTCGGCTCGCAGCCGTTTCATCCCCAATCATGGAAACCACGAAGTTATCCCCCAAGCACTCTTGGTCGATCGGAGGATCAGAGAGGAGACATGCCAGTGCTACCCCCATTTCAAAATCTGTGCCCTCAGGATCCCCTGCTTTATTCTGCTCAACCTCAGTTGTTGGGTCTGTCTGCTCTGTGGCAACGTCATCCCCGATAGTTGCAAATCGAAGAAGATTTCGAAGCCTGGTACGCGCTTCTTCTCCGCGTTTATCCACGGCTCTGGGAAGCCGCAAAATGGAAAATCTTCCCCCTCCCGGACAAAGCGTCCGTTCAGGGTACCCCAAATGGGCCTGTGCATTAAGTCAAACGGCTTCCCAGCCTGCTTCGCTCTGGCTCTGCCGGCCATTTCCTTTCCTTTCCTCACCCAGTCCTCTTTGGTGGGCAGATAACCCAGTCCAAAGGTATGCGGATTGTGTGGCACTTCGGCCAACGCTGCGACTCCTTTCCTGCCGCTCTTCCTAATCCCATCCCGGGAATATGTTGTAGCTTGTTCATGAGGTAGACTGATTGGGCACTGACGTACACACCTTCATTCACAGCCATAATGTTCTGTACTACCCGGGCCTCGGCCAAAGTGAATCCTGATAAGAAGACATCTTCTGTGCCATGCTCAATTCTAGGACCGGCGTAGATACCTCCGGAGGGGGTGGATTGATGAGTTCCCAAATACAGTGGCTACTCCCTTTCCATAGGGGTATTTCACCATCTGATGTAGAGTTGAGGAGACTGCCTTTACTTGGTGCAGCCACGGCCGCCCCAAGAGTAAGTTGAAGGTTGCGGGAACGTCCAAGACGTGAAATTCGACGTCGTGTTGTCCTGGACCAACCTTGGTTTGAATCTTGACAATCCCCATCACTTCCCTACTCGTTATCATAAGCCTTGATCACCTGAGTTGTTGGCGTGAAGTCCGCGGGCTTTAACCCGATTGCATATGCCGTTCTGACTGGGCAGACATTAATAGCAGATCCGGTATCAACAAGTACCACCGGTATCCACTTGTCTCTACACTCAACAGAGATGTAGAGAGGTTTGTTATGATTCACGCCCTCAGGCGGCAATTCCTTATCTGAGAAGGTTAATGCCGGGAACCCCCTCCCGGAAAGACCAGGCCGACCAGCTGCTCTGGTGTAGTATCGATGGAAAGTTTGGCTTTGTCCATAGCAGAGAGGACAGCCTGTCTGTGTACCCTTGAAGCCATAAGCAGTCCCCAGATGGAGATGTCTGCTTGTATTTTCTTTAACTGTCTCAGTACAGCCTCTTCTTCAATTTGCTTCTCTCTCTGTTTCTCTGCCTCTTTATCTTTTCCAGATGCCTCGGTTGGTCAAGGTGTGGGGCTTGAAATACCGCCCACTCCTGGTCATGTGGTCCACCTCGTCGAGGTACCAAGTATCATCTGTTGAGTACCTGCCCAATCTTCATCCGTATGGGCAAACATAAGTCGTCGTCTTCCCACCACATCGCACTGGCATTCAACAAACACCTATCTGGTTCAGGCATGTTTGCACTCTCAGCATTCATCCCACATGCTCACAGCATGTCTTGCTTTCGTGCTCGCAGCACTTTCAATTTCTTCATGGTTCTTGGCTTTGCGGATTCTCTCAGAATCCCAATTCTTCCTTTGCTCCTCCTGTGTTAGTACGGTTGTGCTCAGTTTTCACATATCTTGTCCCGAGCGAAATTCTTTGTACCGGCGCTCTCCGGCAATGCATTCTGACTCTCGGCCCTTCCGGCCATCATTGATACTCCTGCCCCTACCGGGCCCTGCTCTGATTGAACTTCCACAGCATCTGGCTGATCATCTAACCACCCAGTGACTTCTGCCGACTCCTCATTGTCGAACCAGTTGATTGAAGCATCCCCTGATTCTTGGTCGTTGAAGAACTGGAAGTTGGCAAAGTCCTCTTCCACTGTTGTCAGATCATCTGCCCCTTGTTCAAGTCTGTCCCCCCGAATCATGCACAGTTCAGCTTTTTCTGGCAGCCCTACACTCAGTTTAGACTGGCCTACTGATAAGATGTACTCGCTTGGATCATAGGCTCTTCCAGCTAGACCCCCAGACTGCTCCATCCCAGACTCAACAATTCTGCCTTCCTCTGAAACCTGCCCCGTTTCATCTCCGGTGGTCACCACCACTGGCTCAGATTGGGTCGTGAAGGTGTCCAACATGCACAAGTCAGTGCAATCAGGAAGGATCACCTCCGGCTTGGGTAGGTGAGAGGGAGTAATATAGATACTAGGATCGTAGGACACGACCCCAGTTTGGATGAAATTGACTCTTTTGGGTGGTGGATCTTGGTTATGTTTGGGGAGCGGGTTGGTTGTGACGTTGGGTCCCTCGGGGGGTAGAATGATATTCTTGTCGACGAGGTCTTGAATCTCGTGACGCAGTCGTAGCAACGGTCGGTGTCGTGACCGTGCTGTTGGTGGTACGCACAGTACTTTGCTGGGTCATGAGAGGGAGGGAGTGGATTTGGCAATGGCCTCGGCTCTAAAGGTGTCAGATGCTTCTTTTTGATTAACACCCCGAGAGCCTTGGACAAAGGCATGTATAGTGGAGTAAAGGTTCGTTGGCCTCTGGGTTGGTATCTTGAGGCTTGGTTACTGCTCCCAGATGCATCAGAAAAAGTGTGGCCGCTGCGGGCCTTGGTTGGGAGGGGAGTGGTGGTGACCATACCGACCTCTGGAGTCCTTGTATTGGCAGAGCCACTCGGGCCCGCATTGTTATTACGGTTGAATGTTCTTCGGGGCTGCTCCCGATCCTGGTCAATCAACCCTTGCTTCATCGCGTCTTCGATCTGTACCCCCATTTCGTGTAAATCTGAAAAGGTGGGGAAAGGGAGTACGATCATTTTCTGCATTAACTTCGGTTGGAGATTGCGCACAATCATCCGGATTTGATCTTTATCAGTTGGCCTTAAGGTCATCATCGATGCCTTTGCTCTCCACCGAGTTACAAAATCAGAGAAAGTCTCTTTTTGTTCCTTGCCTCGTCGTTTCGAGATCACGCGTTGTAATCTCGATCTGAGTATTATATGAATATTGTGCAACGAAGGCCTCGGCCAGCTCATCCCAATTTCTCTTCACATCATCTTCAATTTTGCGTACCAGATGGCCGCAACCCCCGACAAAGTTCTACCGAACAAAGAAAGCTTCTGTGATCGGGTTAAGCCCATCGGCCTCAAGATGTCTGAAAATAGTCGGAGATGGACCATAGGATCTCCAGACCCATCAAAACGGTCAATCTGTGGCATCTTAAATCTGTCCGGCAGTGTCACGGCCACGTCAGTGTAGCCGTCTTCAATGTCTGGGATGGCCTTCACCCCCTGTGATTTCTTGAAGAGCTTTCCAATTTGCTCAATTTCAGAGCTGTCTGGTCTACCTCGAACTCAAATGGAGAGTCCGGGTGATTAGGTGTAAGATTCTTGGACAGTTGCGGCGGAAGCGGGGGCGGAGCCAGCCCCGTTGGAAGACTCGTGTCCTCTTGAGTGTTTTGGAAGTTTGGCAGAGCGTTCTGTGGATTTGGGAGGGTATTCTGGGTGTTCTGGGTATTCTGAGGATTTGGAGGGGCATTCTGAGGGTTAGGATTCGGCAAGGTGTTCTGACCCATAGGTGCTTGCTCGGGCAGCGGAGCCGCTGGTGGAGGAGGAACCTGGTTTGAAGCAGAGGCTGCATTCTGCTGTTGCAACCTAGTGATCAGTTCGGACTGCTGGGCCATGACAGCGGCCTGCTGTTTAGAAAAGTCCGCTTGGCGGGTAGCATCATCTTGCATCTGCCTCATGCTCTCTTGCATCTGGCGCATCATCGCCTCTACCACTGATGTATTCTGCTGTTCCATCTGATGACTGGTAAATGTACTTCTATAGCAGACACAGAAATCTAGCCTGGCCGTTCACTGTCAAAGTAGTCCTCTGTCTGGTAGTCCCTGCTCTGACACACTACGCCTCCTTGGCCTTCTTCTGGCAACTGGGGGTAGAGAGTGAAACACTGGATGTCCGTCAACGAGATCCTCGGATCGGTTGAGTCGGCGACCTCGTGTCCAGAGTGCTTGGGGAGTATCTACTGGTTCGGAAGCAATCGTGCTACAAACTGCCCTAGCAAAAAGATAATAAAGCAAAAAGGAAATAAATAACCAGAAAAACGGGCAGCATAACAGCTTAATTTAATACACACAACACACAGTCGGGCATACAACACGCAGTTTGATAAGCTGGAAATACACTGTCCTCAAACACTGATTACTGTTCCCAGTTCACTGTTCCCCAAAACTGAATCGGATATCCGCAGACAACTGATTCTCAGATACTGACTGATGCCCGCAGGCCTGACTGATGCCCTAGGCCTGAATGATGCCCGCAGGCCTGATGCCCAAACTTATAGACTGATACATGCATTCCTGTAGAGACGCACTCTAAAGCACATACAGATAAGTGAGAGCCAAAACACCCCTATGTTGGGGTAAGGTTTCCCTGTCCTATTTTGTCAGGAACTAGGGTTTCACTACGCACGCAGCGGTTTCAAACAACCTATAAACGGGTAAGCAACCTGTCCTAGTTTGGAATGGTCACTATGGATCCGAATATGCACTAGGTCGAATGGTCAAAAAGGGTGCCCCGGTAAAACCGGGGTTTGTGTTCCCATGCTGTCAGAGCCCAGAGCCGATCAGCCTTACGGACATGACTTGACAAGACAAGCCTCCGGCAAATCGTTCGGGAATGGCATATGGCAAACACGGTGTCCTAGGCGCACCAATGCAAATGCAATGCAAAGAAACACACAAGTGTAGTCAAAAACAGATATCATGAGTTCGAGTCAAGTTCTCTAAATCCCCAGCAGAGTCGCCAGAAACTGTAGACGTCCCCGAACGCCCCGGGAGGGTTAAGTCCCGTTCTGTTCATATTGGGGTCACTACAGTTCAAGGACTCAAATGTCACGGTTCTTAATCTTGAACCAAAGAGTCCAAATCCGGCAAATCGTTTTGAAAACAGATTTTTTGAAAGAAGTGCCAAACATGGACTGCTTTGCCAGATACAGAGTCGCCACCTAAATTTTTTAAAATGGGAAATTTAGGAAACCCTGACTCGGTGCCAAAGGCCACGTGTCCGTCATCACCAAAGTTGCCTCGGCTCGGGAACTTGGGTACGATTGGGGAAGGTCACTTCGTGAGCACCCCCGCTCGCCCGGTCAAAGACCGGCCTCTACTAACCATGATATCTTATTTTGAAAACATTGTGAGTTCTTATTCCGGTTATTAGCCTAGGTTACTATGTGATGCGCGCAGCAAACAAGTATAGACTGGGTCGCCTGAATTGGAACAAAACATTTCATGTTTGTTTTTTGAAAATGGTTTGTGCTACCCGCAGGTAGGCTAAGACGCGGATTTGCCACCCTCAGGTGGGCTTAGAAAACATGATTTTGCCACTATCTAGTGGGCTTAAAACAAACATTCAATGCATTGTCCCAATTCAAATAACTCAACCTCCACCCACAGGCATTCAAGGCAGTTATATCACATAAGCAGTTAGCCTCATGGTAAGCATGCTATTCATGGCAACACTCACACGCATGCAAGGATGCTAAAGCATAAAACTTACCGAGTACTCCAAGCCAAAACAGAAACTCATTAGAAATCATGCATGATCCTAAAATATACAGAAATGCCTAATGCAACACATGCAAAATGCAACTATAGCAGGCTCGGCTATTCTAAACATGGCATATGAAATGCTACAACTAACACGTATTCAATTTGGAATTGAAATACAAATGCAGTTTGTATGATGCGCCGAGCCCGGTGCGTGCAAAACAGATGAATGATGCAAACATGCTGTCATACTGTATGCTAATTGAAATATGCCCTAATCTAACCATCATAAGCGGGTAAATAAAAGGAAGAAAGACGTGGGGTTGGAAGACATACATCACACTCACCCACACTTATTACAATTATGCCCTCGCGCAGAGGGTCCAAAATAAATAATACAGTCCAAAAAGAATATTACAGATTCCTAATTAATTAACAAATTAACTAATAAAGACTGTAAAACTGGCATGCAAGCCAGGGGCTGCCTCGCTTCTGATGAATGATGTATGCTGGACTGTGTGCGCGGAAATCCACTGGGATGCCCGATTCAGCCTCTGTTTGCGATATTTCTCGAAATGCGCGCCAAACTCCGAAAAGTTGCTGATTCCTTATCTTGCTGCAACAGAGAGCAGGAAAAGGGCATAGCAATGTATTTCACAAATATATGCATGCCTCGATCCTCGTGCCACCAATCACGCATATCGATGCATGATGGCCGAGGAATCGGATTGCACAACTCAATATAGGGTGCAATGCAGATGAATGCTACAACAAAACCTAACTCCATCATGGGTAATCCGGAGTGTCGGTGACTGGGGAATTGAGACCCGTTCCGTCACTCGGAGTACGAAACGTGCCTCGTTTCCCGTGCCCGGGCTAACGCCTATCCCGAACACGATGCAATATGCATGATATGCATGAAATGTAGCTAATATGCAATCCTAACATGCACAATGCTATGAAAATGAGATGCCTCGGAATGCGTGCCGCGGGCACGCAAACCGAGGAAATGATCCTAAGGCATAAAATGGCATACGCAATGCAATGGACTAAAATGGCATTACGGAATGCAGAAATGGACTTACACCACATGAGAGACCTCAGCCACTCTCATACGGGAGGCCGTCGGATAAAAAAAGATGCCTCGAAATGCGTGCCCACGGGCGCGCAAACCGAGGCGCATACATTTAAAGCGTGAAAATGGCATACACGATGCAAATGGCTTATACCAACATGAGAGGGCCTCAGCCACACTCACACGGGAGGCCGTCGGATAAAAAATAATGTGCCTCGAAACGCGCGCACACGGGCGCGCAAACCGAGGCAATGCATAAAGGCATGAAAATGCAAATTGGGCTTACACTAACATGAGAGGGCCTCAGCCACACTCACATAAGATGCCGAGAGACAAAAATGAAGTGCCTCGAAATGCGTGCCCACAGGCGCGCAAACCGAGGCATGGCCCTAAGGCACAAAAATGACGTGCAAATGAGACATGGCATATGGCATATGAAAAATGCAAATTTCAGCAGCTAAAATGATGCACAAATAGCCCCCGAATTATGACAAAATCACACCCGATGCCCGAAATGCAATGTTATGCACCCGAAACGGCCTACAGCTCTACTAAACATGCACAATATGGACATAACATTTAAAACAGTAGCAAGGCAGCCCCTAAACTAGCATTTTTTCAGTACAAAGCAAGGCTAAATAATAACCACAAGTATGGTAAAACTAACTTGCAAAAATGGGGGAAAATAGGGGGATTACAAAGCAAGTAGTATATACAATGCTCAAACTGAAAAACACAGTTCTACAAAATTAAAGAGGGGCCAAAAATATGCACATTTACAAGAGATGACATCCCTAAATTCAGTATGTAGATCTACTAAACATAGCATGCAATATGAAGCCAACAAAGGCTATAACATGAGGTATCAAAAGAAATCACCAAACAACTTTGGACGCTTAACAAAATATGAAGAATGGGCCAAAATAAGACACTTTCTAAGCCTGATGAAGGCTCAAAACAGAAGCTAAGCAAGCCTAACAAAGCATGCAATTTTACGGAAAAAAAGATGGTATTACATGAAGTACCAAAAGCATGCACCAAATGGCCTAAGACCCTTAACAAAACATGATGAGAAGGAAAAAACAAGGCTCTTTTCAAGCCTGATGGAAGGACTCAAATCAGAAGCCAAATAAGCCTAACAAAGCATGCAAAACATGGCCAAAGAGAGTACAAAGAGAGCCATTCATGGAGGCACCCAAACAAGATTGGTCCCTTCTACAATGTTGTAGAGGGACACAAAATAAGCTCAAAATCAGTTTATAGCATGCTCCAAAAATAAATGCATATAAGCTAAAAATAGCATGCAAGTTTACGGTAAATTGGAGGATTGTGAAGCAAGTGGTATGTAGAGCACCAAACATGGTTGAGCCCTTCTTCAATGTTGAAGAGGGGCTCAAAATAGGCCCACTCACAGTTTATTTCATGCTCGAAAACAGATCACTCATAATCCAAACAAAGCATGCAAAATATTGGCATAAAGAGTGATAATGAAGGAAGAGCAAGATAGAGGGCTCAAACAGGGTTGAGCCCTTAAACAAACATCAAGAATAGCTCAAAAGAGGACCACTTTCAGTAGTGGTCAGAGCTCAAAACAGTGAGCAAATAGAGTAGAAAATTGAAGCAAAAATAAGCTAGAAAAAGGGAATTGAGACTTACCCTTGAAGACTATGCTTTTGCTACCTCTTGCCTTGATGAAAGTTGCTTCTTAGCCTCTGAGGAACCCTCCTTGCTGCTGGAAATGGAATGGTGATGGTGAGGCTTAGGTTGATGAAGAAAAGAGCTAGGGACTTAAGGAATTTTGGAGTTTTGAGGTGAAAATGGAGGTTTTGGAAGATGAAGTCTTGAGGAGAATTCTTGTAACCCTAGGGAAGGAGCTGTCAACCCCTTAAATAGGCAAGAAAGGGTGTAAAAGGGGAGGGAAATGCATCCAAGCTTTCCCTCCCAAAATATCCCCCGGATGGGGGAGATATTTCAAAAAGCAGCTGGACAGCTGTAAAGAGGTGAAAAGCAGAAAGCTGGCCGGCCAGGTGAATTTCTGGAAGGTGGCCGGCCGGCCACCCCAATGGTCGGCCAGCCACTCACCCTGGCCGCCGGCCATGGCCCAAAAATGAAGTCCAAAATTTTCTGGCCGACCACCACTCCTTGGTGTCCTCCCAGGTGTGTAGAATAAAGCCCCAAGGTTGGAATCTGGCAACACTGAAACAAGAGTCACAACATAGAACTTGAAGGAGAGGCTCAAAAATGAAATTAACAATTACTGGCCGACCACCACTTTTTGGTGTCCTCCCATGTGTGTAGAACAAGGTTCCATGGTCGGAATGTGGCAACACTGAAGCAGGAGTCACAACATTGCATTTGAAGGAGAGGCCCAAAAATGAAACTCTGAATTGCTGGCCGACCATGCACTTTTAGGGTCCTCCCATGTGCCCTCATCACAGATATGTAGCTTTGGTTGGAAGAAAAATCCCAGGGTATTCAACATTAGCCCGGAAGTGAGCAAAACGGGCGCCGGAGGAGCGAAACTGGTTATCTGGGATAATTGCTGGCCTCCCCACCCCCAGTGATCTTCCTGGTGCTAAAACAGAGGTACCTGCGAAAAATGAACAAAAACTAATGAGAAATGAACGCTCGGGGCCCAAACCGCGAGGTTCGGGGTCCCGAAAATGGGCTGCAGGCACCTGAAGTGGTGTTCAGCAGCAAAGTGGGTATCAGAGGCCCCAGTGTTCCTCGGTATGATAAAACAGAGGCACTTGCCAAAAATCGGAGAAAACCGATGAAAAAAGAATGCTCGGGGGCCAAACCGCGAGGTTCGGGGCCCGAAAACCGGCTATAAGCACCGAAAGTGGCATTCAGCCACGAAGTGGGTATCTGGAACCCCAGTGTCCCTCGGTATGATAAAACAGAGGCACTTGCCAAGAACCGGAGGAATCGGAGACGGTTGGGCGGTCCCGAACCGAGGCACACGGCCTGACGGCTCCGAAAACCGGGAACCGGGGTCCGAAATGGGCGAAATGGGCAAAATGGCCTACGGCCACGAAATGTAGCCCACGGCCACCGAGAAATAGTCTACAGGACTACTCCCTTCCCTCAGGAAAGAAAACAGAGAAAACCGAGTCTGGTTCGCAAACCGAGGCAAGGCACAGAAGAGGGTTCGGAAGTCCGGAGGCAGGGTGCACGGCCGCGACTCTGAGACTTCTGAACGAGCACAATATGCAACATCACCGAGCGCTCAATCGGTGACGTCTGAGTCTTAAGGTCGGTCAAAAATGGGGTGTCTACAAGGACTTGAAGCAATAGATTTCTTTGTTGTACTTGTCATATTTATTTTTGTACAAACCAGGGGCTAAATTGTATTGGATCTAAATCCACTTTTGTTTGAACTAAGCATTGGTTTGGAAAACATAAGCCCTTAGGGCATTTGTTATCTGCTTAACTTCCATTTTTTTCTTTAGTTCACAACATATGCTATAGATTCAGAGCCATGCATTATGAATGTATACCACATATGTTTCTCTTTTATAAACTCAACTATATTTAATGGAAGATAATTACTTTTTCATTGTTGTCGTTTATTGATATTGCGGATTAGATTATTGTAAATATTTTGGACTTACAACTTGGTATCAGAGTGTACCGGGTTTGAATACTTTGGCTACGTGGGAAGTGGTCTTACCACAATGGGTTTATCTTGCTTGATAGAGATGTTTGTATGTTTGTAATACTATGCGATAACATGCTTATGTGATTATATAAGTATGAGATTTAATTCCTAAGATATTGATTGGGTCTACGGGTTTCTAAAAGTCCAATTAGAAGAGCACTTGATCACTACAATTTCTAATTGGAACTCTAGCAACGTCGCAGGGCGCTCATTATCTAGAAAGGAAATTTATATGTGTTTATGTGATTATGTGCTTATGTAGAGTCAATTATTGTTGTCTATCGCATTAGGACGTGAGTGAGTTAGCTTCGGCACATTTGTAAATGTGCTACTGTTCAATGTTACATTTATTAGGATGTTAGGACGTGGGCGTGGTGGTGGTAGGCGTGGTAGGCCTAGAAGGCATGAGGTGCCTTTACCGGATGAGATTTCGGCGCAAGAGGAAATGGTTGGTCAGGCCAATGTGGCTGAACCGGTTGGTCCGCAGGCCATGGACGCTTTGGCCTGTGAGATGGTTAGAGCTTTGCTGGAATCCATGGACACTCTCAGTGCTGAGAATCAAGTCCAAGCCCAAGTTACTGAAGCAAGGCCATCTTTCTTGAAGAGAAAGTTCTTCTAGTCTAATCCAGATGAGTTTTTGGGTGATCTGAAAGAGCCACTAAAGGTGGATGAGTGGCTAAAACAAATGGTTAAGACGTTCGAGATGCTTGGCATCGAGGACGATGGGTTGAGAGTGACCTTGGCATCCTTCCAGCTGAAGGGGGATGCGGGCCAATGGTGGAAGTATGTGTGTGGGAGCATTAGAGTGACTTGGGAGGCTTTTGTCAACGCCTTCCAGGATAAGTTCTTGCCTCCCACTACTAAAGAGAAGTTGAGAGATCAGTTTCTGAAGCTCAAGCAACCTAGCTTGGAGTAGCCAAGTTTGAGGCAACTTTCACAAGCCTCTCCAGATTTGCACTAGAACTTGTAGCTACTGAAGAACGCCATTGCATTGAGTTCGAGAAGAGATTGAGGACTGGGCTTCTTTTCAAGGTAGCTGGGTCGATGATTAGAGACTACAGACGCCTTGTGGAAGCAGCGGTGACTCATCTTGAGATTGTAGTTTAGACAGATGAGGAACGGATGAGGGGCTCCAAGAGGAGTCAGGAGGTTCAGAGGGAGAACCGGGACAGTAAGAGGTAGAGGGGTTCCACCCCATAGCAATCCCATGTAGCACAGTCTAGATCCACCTTTCCTATGCAGAGTTCAGGTTTAGGGAGAGGTAATCAGGGAGGCTTCTCCTATTTCAAGTGTGGCCAGTTGGGTCATAAGTCTCCAACTTGCCCGTAGAGAGGAGAAGGGTAACATTCTGCACCGCCCACCGCTCGTTTTCAGAGCTAGAGTTAGGAGAGAGAGTAGTCACCTACCTATTATCAATGTGGGCAGTCAAGGCATATGAAGAGGTTTTGCCCTCAATTGGGTGGCATGCCTGGTGCTTCTGGTTTGAGGCAAACACAGAGCCAAGCCTACACAGTCAGTACAGGCCTCGAGGCCCAATCAGGGGCCTCTTCGGCCCAGTCAGTGCATCAAACTTGTGCTCCGAGGGTGAGCAGGTGAAGTAGAAACCGACATGGCATGTGTATGCTGTTACCACGCCAGACTTAGTACCAACGCCTTCGGTAGTGTGAGGTAACTTCTTGTTGCGTAATTCTATTGCCAATGTGTTAATTGGTATGGGTGCATCCCATTCATTCATCTCGCCTGCATTTGCATCGGCATTGGGCTTGGAATTGGCTCGGTTAGCATCCCCACTCAGTGTAGAGTAGCCCATTAGTTGAGATTATATTAGAATAGGGGAGTCGGGGTTGTGAGATAGAGGTTGTTGGTCACCGATTGCCGATTTCTTTTTGCATTTTTGTTGATTGACATGTCGAGTTTTGATGCTATATTGGGTATGGACTGGTTGTCATCGTATCGGGCTATCATAGAATGTTACCGTCAGAGGGTTATTGTATGTACCTTGAGTGGTGATTGTTTTTATTTTATAGGGGACAGAGCCGATAAAGCTTTGTTGCCAGTACGTAATCCGCGAGATCGGAGTGAACTTAGTTGTCTCTTGGCAAACTTCTTGAGTAGAGAGTGTGATGAAGTCCGAGTCATATTGCTAAGGGTAGTTTGTGAATACCCGGACGTTTTTCCAGAGGATCTCACTAGTTTACCACCTCATCGTGAGGTTGAGTTCTCTATTGATTTAGTGCCTGGTATGGCACCGATTTCTATGGCACCGTATAGATTTGCACTTGTTCAGCTGAGTGAGTTGAAGATTCAACTCCAAGAATTGTTAAATAAGGGTTTTATTCTCCCTTGTACCTCACCTTGAGCAGCACTGGCTCTCTTTGCCAAGAAGAAAGATGGTACATTGCAACTTTGTATTGATTACCGAAAATTGAACGGGTGACAATTAAGAACAAATACCCAATGCCTCGCATAGATAATCTGTTTAACCAGTTGAAAGGGTCTTGTTGTTTCTCTAAAATAGACTTGAGATCGGGTGATCACTAGTTGAGGCTAAGGGAGGAGGATATCCAGAAGACGGCATTTCGTATGCGGTATGGCCATTATGAGTTCCTAGTGATGCCTTTGGGCTAACCAATGCACCAGCTGTGTTTATGGATTTAATGAATCGAATCTTCTATGAGTTCTTAGACCGTTTTGTAGTCATCTTTTTTGATAACATCTTGATTTACTCACCCTCCGAGGAGGAACACGAGGAACACCTGGGAGTTGTACTTAAGTTGCTTAGAGCCCACAAACTGTATGCTAAGTTCCGGAAGTGTGAATTCTAGTTAAAGTAAGTTAAGTTCCTTGGCCATGTGGTATCCGAAGGAGAAGTGATTGTAGACTCTTCTAAGATAGAAGCAGTGCAAGATTGAGAACAACCCAATAATGCCTTTGAGATCCGTAGTTTCTTGGGGTTGGCCGGGTATTAACGTTGATTTGTGAAGGATTTCTCTAGATTAGCCTCACCATTGACTAGGCTTACGAGGAAGGGAGTTAAATTTATGTGGAGTGAGACTTGTGAGAAGTCATTTCAAGAGCTTAATGTTAGATTTACCACTGCTCCAATGTTAATTATTTCGGATAGGGGTTTGGGCTATTCTATGTATTGTGATGCTTCATGGAAAGGTTTGGGTTGTGTCTTGATGCAAGAGGGGAAGGTAGTAGCCTATGGCTCACGTCAGTTGAAAACACATGAGAGGAACTATCCTACCTATGATTTAGAACTAGCAGCTGTGATATTTGCCTTGAAGATTTGGAGCCATTACCTTTATGGTGAGAAGTTTGAGGTGTTTTCTGATCACAAGAGTCTAAAGTACCTGTTTTCACAGAAAGATCTAAATTTGAGGCAGATGAGGTGGATAGAGCTTATGGAAGACTATGATTTTGAGTTGCACCATCATCCGAGAAAGGCCAATGCAGTGGCCGATGCCTTGAGTAGCAAATCTACTAGCAGTGTAGCTTGTATTGCCATCCGAGAATGGAAGATGTTGGGTGCTATTGGTGAGTTGACTTACATCTTGACGAGTCTGTTGAGTCGGCAGTTTTGTTTTCGGTAGTGCACAACCCCACTTGTGAGCTGAGTTATAGAAGTGCAAATGG